>CANXYC010626799.1:0-16175 GCA_948193065.1 Aleurites moluccanus | reverse complement strand
TATATATATATATATATATATTTCAATCAGTTCAATTATTTCGATTTTTTTTTGAAGAAAACTGAACTAAAATAATCGAAATTTCAAAAAAAATTAATCAAACCGAATTGAATTTTGAATCGAATCGAAACCGACCTAATTAGGTTCGATTTTATTTTTGATATATATATATATATATATATTTCGATCAGTTCAATTATTTTGATTTTTTTTTTGAAGAAAACTGAACTAAAATAATCGAAATTTCAAAAAAAATTAATCAAACTGAATTGAATTTTGAATCGAATCGAATCGAATCAAAACCGACCTAATTAGGTTCGATTTTATTTTTGATTTTCTCAATTTTTTCTAACCCCTATCCCTAGTTGCACTCCTAGATGGGATGCAGTCAACCCCATGCACCCCTTCTCCTCAGATTTGAATCTGTCTTAGCTTCTGTTGCTCACATAATACTCTTGGACCTATTCTCACCCTATTTACCATTATGTGCCAACCAAACACTTGCCAAAACATGATTAATTACAACAAATATCCAAAATCAATTCTTAACTTCAAATTACATAATGTAAACTAGAATTCAATATTAACCCACGTTTGCTAGTAATTTAGTTTTAGGTGATCAAATGAGTCTTTGTTTATTAGGATTTTGACTCAAAATTCTAATGAGATTTGAAAGTAGACTTTTTCTTATTTTGTGTGTGGATGGAGGATTATTTCCTTTAAAGAGTAGAATTTCTATTTTAATGTTATTCTTAATTGAGTGAGTATTCTTATTGAATTGTAATTGATAGTGGATAACAATATAAATAGGAGAGTTTATTTGACTCTTGCCCAATAGTTGATTGAAGAGGGTTTTCGCTCAATGTAGTATGGTGTATGGTGAGCCTTTAAGTGAATGGATAGAGTGTCTTTATGATGATTGAAGATATTGTGAGAAGGTTTGCAATTTTATCCGTTAAAAAATTATAATATATGGTTATACTGGATTATCTCTTCGAGGGACTGTAAACGTAAGTCTATTGATAGACCGAACCATGTCAAAAATTATTTGTGTTGTTTTTCTCTTTTGTTATCGCTGCACTTGTAACTCTGATTTCCCTAACAAGTAGTATCAAAGTTATTAGTTTTTGTTCTGGAGTTCAAGAGTTACTTCTTAGAAAACAGAAATATAGAGAAATCAAGATTGAGAGGATGATAAAGCTTGAAGACATCTAGATTGAAAGTCAAGAATTCAAGTGCTTGTTATGGAGAAAAGTGGTCAAATACAGAATTGATGCTCCAATATAAAAGAATACTCTATGAGTTTAGAAAAGTTGCAAGAGAAGATGAAGGGCAAATTAAAAATTGATGATGATGATGATTTTTCAACTAATGAAATTAGTTTAAATTCCAATAATTATGAGCCTTTTCATGAGGTGGAGCACTAATGTGGAGATTTGATAATTAAAGATTTTGAAGATTTGAAGATTATATGATTGAAAGATTTTTAGGCAATTGAAAATTGTTGATATTGTTGGAGATTGCAAAATTACATGATTGAGAGATTTTAAGTCAATGCGGAGCTTATTAGGATTATGACTCAAAATCCTAATGAGATTTGAAAGAAATTTTTTTCCTATTTTGTGTGTAAGAAATACTCCTCAATTGGATAGAGGATTATTTCATTTGTAGAGTAAAATTCATATTTTAATGTTATTCCTAATTGAGTGATGATCCTTATTAAGTTGGGATTAATAATGGGTAACATTATAAATAAGAGTATTATAGGAGATGTTCTTTGGCTCTTGCCTAATAATTGATTGAAGAGGGTTTTAGCCCAATGTTGTATGGTGTATGATGAATCTCAAAGTGTATGGGTAGAGTACAACTTTATGATAATTGAAAACATTATGAGACGGTTTGCAGTTTTATCCATCCAAAAATTATAATATGTGATTATAGTGGATTATTCTTTTAAGAAATTATGGACGTAGGTCTATTGAGATATCGAATCATATCAAAATTGTCCATATTGTTTTTCTCTTTTCTTATTATTGTTCCTATAACTATGATTTCCCTAATATTTTTCTCTACTTTTTAGCTCTTTAACTCTTTTTTTTTTTTTCAATTCTCAAAACTTCCCCCATAAACCAGAAGGCTCCAACCGCTATTTAAAAACTAGAGTTGTTTTCCTTCAAACCTTTTCAACATATATATTTTTTTAAGATCATGTTTTATTATAAAATCCCTAAAATAGAAGAAAATCTCCCACATCCTATCACATCCCATGGATTTAGAGAAGATTTGGGGATTTTGAAAGCTTGAAATTCAAAAAATGAAAAAAAATTGAAAACATTAAGTTGGTAAACCTTCCAATTGGCTAGGGGTACAAAAGGTGGTATGTGCCCCTGCTATGTGGCGCTAAACTATCTTGTGCCACTATTGAGCAGGCAGCTTCGCTTGGGCCAGTGGACCCCGATAAGGGCACGTGAGGTGGCCAGGTGCATAAACCCCCCTTACGACCCCTCAAGGAAGGTTGCTTGCCAAATTGCCATTTAATCCCTTAGTTTCAAAATTTTTCCTAATTTCAACATTAAACCTTGCAATTAAATTCTAAAAATACTTTGTATATCAAGCCTTCCTCAAGTTTCTTTGAAGCTAGTTAGGGTATAGGTGTTTAAACTAAGTATTTTGCATTTCTCTGTCAACCAACAATACTACTCCATAGTATAGATTTAAAGAAAGGAAGAAGAAGATTAGAACTTAGATTATCCTAGCTTCAAATCAATTCTTCAATTTTGTTATGGTAACTTTAGAAATAAAGATAAAGATGAAGATGCACTCTTGAATCTATCCTTCTTTACACCCTTCCTCTTTCCCTCTTTCTAGTTTTCTCAAAACTAAGTCAATGAGATGGAGAAGAAGATAGAAGAAAGGCTTTCATCATCAAATCATTCTCTCTAACTCTTCTTACTTGGAAAGCGTGATGATGAAGAAGACATAATCTTCATTTAATGTAGAGATGCTCCACTTGCTTCTCTTTCTTTTACTTACAACCTAGTTTTAATCTTAGAAAGACAAATAAAGAATCATACATCCTAATCTTCCATCAATTGCAACAAGCAAATGTATAAGAAAGGAAATAAAGATGAGAATAGGTAACTCATTCTTTTCTTCTCTCCATTTCCACTTCGTGAAGGAAAAATGCAGAAGAAAAGAGATAAGCTCTCTATTCACTTTCTATCTCTAAAATCTTTTATCATAGAGAGAGAAGTAAAGAAGATAGGAATATGAATTCCTTCATTCACCACATCTCCACCAAACTCCATTAATACAAATTAGTGCTAGAAGTTGGATGCCTTTTATCTTGGTTAAGGCAAGTGTACTTACATTTGTCTTAAAGCTTATAAAGCTTCCATTAACTAAAGCATTTAGTGGTTATAGAAGCTTATCTAATAAGCTTAACCCTTAAACCCAAATTCCTAAATTAATTTAGAGTTTAGGGTTATGAAACCCTAATTTTCTTTTACCATTTAATAATTGAGTCATTCCCACTTATGTTCATTATAAATTAGGACTAAATATATAAATCCTAAATACTTGGACTAGCTTTAGATTATATGTTAGGGACCTTGTAAGTTTAATTACTAATTTTGTCCAATTATCTTAATTACTTAATTAACTAATTAATTAATAATCAAGATAATTTGTGTAATGACCCAAATTTTCATTTCTTTTTAAAATCCTATTTTATAATAAATTAAATTTATTTTAAGAAAAGTATAATTATTTAATTATATTTTGCTAAATTATATTTAAATACTCTCATTCTTTTTAGAATTTGAATCATTACAATTTTTGAAAACATACCATTTATTTTTTTAATTATTTTAAGTTATATTAATTATTTTATTATTCTAATTTAAGTGATTAAAAATATTATATAAATCTTGTAAGAAAATATTTTTATTAAAGATTTTGAGTTATTTTAGAAAGAATGATAAATTTTTGATGAATAAAAATGAGTTGTTTTGAAAATAAAAAAGTGCAGGCGATGGGCTGGAACTTGCAACCTAAGGGATAGTGGGTTATGTGTTAAGCGTTAAGACCATTTATGTATATATATACACAAAATGTTATAAAAATTTATTTATATAGGGGAGATCGGGCAAACTAGACTTATGCAGGAGAGAAAGAGAAGGCGTGAGTCGAAACCTTCCACCTCTAGGCTATCAACGACTCACATTGCCGCCGCCACCATGAACCTTAGCTGTCGGCGATCACCTGAGGAGCAATGATGAGTGACGACGCATGTGCCATCTACAGCTCCTCACCACCATGTTTATTTTGACCTCGATTTTTGTTGACTCTGGCCACTATTTTGGACATATTTAGTACCATTGGAAACCTCTCCTCACATGATTTCTTTATACACCAATTTCAGGCGTTGGAAATGATGATTGGCAGTGAATCAAGAGAAGAAGATTTCAACCACCAAAGCATTCAGGTTTCAATCATGGTGATTAGCAACGAGTTGCATGCATTTTCGAGCTTCCAGCAGTAAGACTATTTAAATATTTTCATTTTTTTTAGAATTTGAACCATTATAATTTGTGTTGTATTTTACTTGGGGTTGCTGGATGGGATTAAGATGACATAGAACTATTAAGATTATGAGCATGATATGATGATTATGGTTGATAAGCATGATATTATAAGCTATTGCTGGTAAATGAGAATTGTGGATTTACTCATCGCTCAGCACTGCCTCCAGTCAAATCAAAGTTGTGTGGCTTAAAACAGTTGCGGCTACAGCCCTATATTTAGATATAAGAGATAATATTTGGATTCAAAAAGTTAAGTAGGGTATCTGACTTCCTAAATTAAGGTTTAGTGTGATTCTTATGAATTAATTCTCATCCTTATATGGTTAAGTGATTATTTGTCTGTTTGATACGATGCATAACCATTCCTCTAATTAAATGATTATAAAATATCATGTTTGTATACTGATTAGCATCATTCATTGAGTTAAGACGCTTACCCCATTTCCATATTTTTTTTCCAAATTGCACATGAGCATAATAAATTGGATTTTTGTTGAGTTAATCATGCCTTTCATCCTTCGATAGTGAAGATATTGCACTTCATTATGTAATTATTTTCGAACTCATTTTGACTTGCAAATTTTAGAGCTCTGCATTGTTATTTTTATTGTTGCTTCCATTTTCTATATTTCTATTTCTATAGAATTGTTTAAGTTTGGAGAATAGCTGAACTTTCTCATTTTGTTCTTGTTATGTTGTTTTATTACGCAGGAATCGATTGATAATAATTTGATATGTATGAGATAATAGCCTTGAGTGGCATTAATGAGATGTTTGTGCATATTATGCTTAACAGATAGACCCTAACCCTTTATTAGTGATAATTACAGTTGTTATAGTGCAATTTTGTCATTTAATGATTAGTCAGACTTACTACGGATTCTGAAAAACTTATACTTTTCCATTATCTAATATCGATCACATGCCCTCAAATTCAGGTCGTGACAATTTGATTCTGATCATGCAATACTCTTTTTGTGTGTGACTTTTAGGTTCATACCAGATTAGTAATGAGATGTATAATCAAATCCCAGACATCATGTGAATGACATACCACCAATTGAAAATCTCCACTTCTTAGTTTTGAGTGATTCCTAATATTTAAAGTCATGACTATTTAATTAATATGAATATGATAAATTGATCACCGATATTATATGCATCTTAACTATAATTACTACGGGTATTAATGATAATTACAGCTGTTATAGTGCAGTTTTGTCGTTTAATGATTAGTCAAACTTACTACGAGTTTTAAAAGACTTAGACTTTTCCATTCTCTAATGTCAGTTACATGCCCTCGAATTCAGGTTGTGACAATTTGAGTTTGATCACGCGTATTGTTTTTGTGTGAGACTTTTAGGTTCATACCTGATTAGTAATGAGATGTGATATCAAATCCCAGACATCATGTGAATGACGTACCACCAATCGAAAATCCCCACTTCTTCTTAACTTTGAGTGACTCCTAATATTAAAAGTCATGACTATTTAATTAATATGAATGAGATAAATTGATTATCGACATTCTATGCATCTTAACTATAATTATCATGCACTATAATACTTTTATTAGAAGATCTCGGTCTCAGCTAGAGTTATGGTAGATGTCAAAAGTTAATAGCAAAATCATATGTTCACATCTCACTATTTGTTCTTGATATAATACATACAAACCTAGAAACCCATTTTAGTCTATTTTTAACTGTCTTGGCCAAGATTTAATATAAAAAACAATGAAAATGTAATAGGAACTTGTCATCGTTTACTCAAGATAATAAATCTCATATTTGCCTGAACATCTGATCTCACTTTATAACTAACTAAGGTTATCACGTGTCATATGTCAGTATATGAATAGCTCCATCATGTAAGCAGTAACAAAACTTAGCCACTTATATATCATGTTACCTCAAGTCGAAGGATTATATACACAATCATGACTAAGACGATGATTGATTGATAGACAATAAAAATCTATATCAACCTTATATGTCACAATTAAACTATCTATTTAATGAGTATTCACATGTTTATTATGACATCACAGTTAGGTGATTTGTGACTCTTCCACTCCATTAATATTCTATATTAACTAAGAAAAGAAACAGAGATAACGGCCTTTCATACTAGTGTGGTTTTAGCGAAGAGTCTTATGACTATCAACAGTTTTTAACTACTTATACTAGGCTGAATTCTCACCCTATTCTCCATGCTAAAAAAATTCACCTAACAAGTTATTTAAAGACTATATTCTCGATTATTAAAAATGTAACTTGACTAACAATGTTGGCGTTTGAATGTCACTATGCAAAGAATGAGTTTTATGAATTAAAAATTATTTATTCTCAAAAACCCAATTGAAGAACTCTTTTCTTATAATAAACACGAAAATGATACTTGAAATTTTTTCAATTGAAAACTTTAAAATCTATTTTTCAATTAAATTTTTTACTTAGCCAAATACTTTAAAAAAACTTAATTGCTAAAAAACTCTATCAATCTCCTTCAAAATGGATTTTGAATATATCATAATTACACTTTCACTCAATTGTCTCCCGTCAATTTCAGCCTTTCCAAACAAGCCAGAGGATATTAGCTTGAAGATTGTCTATCAAGTTTCCCTACAAGTTAAACTTCAAAACAAAATATTGTGATTTTAGCTCTAAAAATATAATAGGAAGAAATTATCATATATAAATGGTGGGTTATACGGCTATTTCAAAACTCCGAGCTCTACCAGTAAGTGGAGGCCAAGTCCAAGTAAAACAGCCAAGGCTCCGTAGTTTTCTTGGCTGAACCGGCCGAACCAGTTAGATCCATGAACCAGTCAAGACAGCTATTTAACTTAATACTTATGATCCAGTTTTAAAAACATTGATTTAATCATTTAAACATCAATGTAACAAAAAAATATCAGCCAGATAAGCTCAAATTCCTTGACAAATATATCACAAAAGATTTTCTATAAAAAATCAATGTAATGACAAAATGTACCCAAACAACCATATTCAATGGGGACTTGTTACAGGATTTTGCATAGTCAGATTTAGTTCCGTAATATTCAAGAAAAGGTAAATGAAGACCAACATGAACATGAACCTCCTAGATTTACAAATACAAATAGATATAAATATATTGTAGCAATATGAAAACAAATAGATGTATATATATTGTAGCAATATGAAAATAAAAACCTGAAATTTGAGAGTCAAATAAGAAAAAGGACAAAAAAAAAAGCCATATAGAGTAAGTATTCCACTTGTGATGCTGACAAATGTCACTCATGCTTTTAGGGTTAGTTTTCCACTTGTGATGCTGAAAAATGTCACTCATGCTTTTAGGGTTTCATGAGAACAGACAAATTCCTGAAATTGCTATATATGACCGACCAAGAAGTTAAAACCAACCAGTACCATTAAATTCTACTGCCTCAATCAACAAATATAAAGACCCTCAAAATAATTAAACAAAGTTATGTTATAGAATAAAAAAAAAAAGTTCCTTAAAATTTTCTACAATATGAACATTTTTCAACTTCTCATCAATGGAGGCACCAGTAGAAAAGGAAAAAAAAATGGGTAAGGTACCTGTTCAATAGTATTAACTGAACAAGTACTGGAGAAATTTGAATGTTTAAAAGTGGATATATACACACCAACATGACGGGCCATCTTTTGGTGATAAAACAGCTGCCAGATTATGGCTTTTCATCTGCAAAATTAGATTCATAATCATATTTAATAGCAACTCAGTGCAGAATCTATATGTTCATGCAAAAATAATTATTGAATTGAAAGAAGATTAGGCATATTAGCATATGCATTCATAAAACGATAATTTCTCAAATGGAGAAGAATTAGGAGTGTAAAAGTTAACCTGTTGAAATAGGATCCTCGTGTACATAGAAACTTGCAGCAACAATTACATAACAAAGAATGAGCATTAGTCCTTTAAAATAATTAGAGGTTCCTTCCTGCAAATGTAAAATGAACATTCAAAGGGTGGGTTGACGAATTGAAAACATAAAAATACAAAGCCAATTATAGAAATAGTTATATGATGACTTGCTGACTGATCCAGGCAGGTAACTCCCTGATTGAAATTCCATAATATATTGTCTCTTGGCAACAATCATAGACTTGAAAAGGATATTTATTTTGTATTTTTCCTTAAAAATTAGAAAGGTCGTGTCCTTAATTTTGATAAATAGCCTAATTTGTACAAATTTTGGAATACGAACCTGCAGAAAGAAGGCTACGACAATAACAGTTATAAAAAGAGTAGCTGTTTCAAAAAGTTGAAAGTTCAAGTCCATAGGCTGCCCCATCATCCAACCAACAACAACGCAAAATGGAATCTGCAGTAACAGCAATAGCACAGATTTTAAGAAGATAAAAGGCTAGAAGGGAACAACTTATCTGATACAAGAGATAACTACCAGAACAATAATTAATGTAGGAGAAACCAACATATAAATATAATTGCAAAAATCAGATTAGATCTTTTCATAACAAAAGATGGAATCTCGGGCTGTGTGAAATAAAAAAAAATTTCATGATGATATAAACCATCACTAGTTCTCGTCTTCAATCCATAATCACACCCAACAAAGTGCAACACTTACAATAGAAGAGGAAATTGGGGGGA
This sequence comes from Aleurites moluccanus, assembly GCA_948193065.1. NCBI lineage: Eukaryota > Viridiplantae > Streptophyta > Magnoliopsida > Malpighiales > Euphorbiaceae > Aleurites > Aleurites moluccanus. The sequence continues at coordinate 6,939 of CANXYC010626799.1, read as the reverse complement.
TTTACACTTCAAGACCTTGGAGCAGTGGAAACCCCCAAAATCTGAGGCCAACATATTCATATAAATGGGCTTTCTTTTCTTCTTTCCTATTTTCCATTTATTTCTTCAGCGAGGGAAGAATGTTAAGCTTCTTAAAGACTATCAAATATCAACAGTAAGATACCATCACTCAGTTAATCACCGTTAGTGTACGACTAATGAGTTTCCAGCTTTCATGAACGACAATTATTTGCATTCCATTGTCACTAAATAAGGTTGATAATGGCATATCAATGAGACTTTTTTAGCTAAATTTTAATTGCAATGCAATGTAAAACAGTAGTTCAGAGTTATGACTGATTACCCAATAAAGGTCCAGGAGTCCAGGGGTATAAGTTGAATGACTCAATGTGGAAGGCGCATTTAAATATGTAAAAGTATACTGATAAGGATGATGAATAGCAATGGTGCAATCAACATTCAAGAAGAATTCCATAAACTAAGGGGGGGAAAGACACCCTTGAAAACCAAAAACTTATACTTATCCTCAACTGTGTACTGTTTAACACTTACAGCAAACATAGATATCTGTGTTGATGATCCTATTGCCACTCCAAGTGATATATCCTGAACAGAAACAAAGAGTCATAAAACAACATGGGGAAGCATAAACAGTTGAAGGAATGAAAAGAATAAAGTTTTCTTACAAGCTTGTCTTTCATCGCAAACATAATAGCACTTGCATGCTCTGCGGCATTCCCCACAATTGGAAGCAAGATAACACCAATAAATGCAATTGGTATATTCCATGCCTTAGAGGTTCCCTACAAAATCACCCACCAAAAAGGGCTCAATGAAAAAAGAAATTGAAATAAAACCAGTAAAAAGACACTTAAATATGTCATAGGTTGGAGATGCATATCTAGATTATTTTGAAGAAAGCATGAGAGAGCTATCTACCTAAAGCCATCCTATGCCTTTGTCCATAATGGGGACTCCAACCAGCATTTTACTTAATTAGGTATAAATTGTATAATTCCCATGCTAAACGTAGCATGTACCAACTTATAGTAAGATGTCTTGGTTCTAGATATATGAGAAAAGATGAAAAGAAGGATGTCCTTAAGAAATCAAGCAGTAACCAAAAGATTTAATTAATAAAACATCAATAAATCAATCTGCTGAATCTGGCGAAGAAAAATGTTCAACAATCAAATAATACCTGTATTGCATCAACTAAATATTCTGATAGAATGGAGATCCAAGCTGTCATTATTGCAAGCCAAATCACTGATTCCCATTTGGTGATCTCTGGAGTTTCATCATCATTGCCATCTGCAACCTCCCCATTCTGACTCACTTCCTGGGTTCACACAATTTATCACACCAATCCCATGCCATAAAGTAAAAGACAAACAGAAACTTCATTGCACAAAAATAACCAACCTCTACAATAGGTTCATATACATCCTTTTGACTCCTTAACTGGAAAAAAAGATATGCAGCGTACACCACAAGCATAACACAACTGCTAAATCTTGAAAGAGCCAACTCTGACTTCCCATAATGCACCTCTGTGTGTGTATAATGTAAGACAGCAGGAAAAAGCAGCCCCATGACAGCCATCAACAGCAATCCCGAATTCACAATAGCAGTTGCCTGCGTATCTACTTAGCTCAGCCATGGCAGAAAGAGGCAAGATATAGAACTGGCATAACATAAAGAATGAATAGAAGAAAAACAAAAAGGTTCTAATATGTATACCTTGTTAAAGACCTGTTCCTTTCGGTAAAACACAAGCCCGCCACAAAAGAATGCACAACCCAGTACCAACAACATGTTTGACAAAATAGAGCCTAGTAACGATAACTGAACAACACGTATCATTCTACTTCTCAGTGCATAAATTGCAATAATCAGTTCTGTTGCATTTCCAAATGTTGCATTGAGAAGACCGCCAACTGCAGAGTACCATTTCATCATTTAAAAAATGGGCAAGGATGAAATCAGTTAATGAAGAAATTTGAAGATGGAAAAAAAATTGCAAATAAGCAATAGGTTATGACAAACATTTTATACCTGTAGGTCCTGTGAAAAAGGCCAGTTGCCTATATGAGAGCAATGAGCAAGCATATTAGCTGCGAAACAATCAAATATCACATAATAATTGAGAGAAAGAAGAAGAAACCTTACTCTGTAGCATAACCTAAACGTTCAGCCAAAGGTGTTATACCCAGCAAACTCAGAAAGAAAACCCATCCCTATAATTGACCTCGACATATTAATAAAATTCATTAAACAACGCATATGATAATATTAAACATAATATAGACAATTAGAACTCACATTATGCCCGCTTAACATGTGGACAAGGATTGCAAGGGGCCCAAATGGCATGAGCAAATTTAGTTTATTTGAAAAAACTACAGTCTTTATGCTCCTATAGATACCAGTCCTCCACTTTTTGCTACCATCAGATACACATCCATACTCAGCAATTTGATTAGGTTGACTCTTTTGGGTCCCTAACTCTGGAATGAAAAGACTTCCATCCTCAAATTCATGCACAGATCCATTTTCAGCTACTGATCCCATCTGTAACAATAAACTCTTTGATTAAATATCTTCATTTATATTGCAGTTAAGAAGAACACTACATTTAATTCTTTCTTTTAATCATTAAAAAATAGAGGGAGAAAATGTTGGACGTTTTTTAGGGAACTAAAAAGTTCAAACAAAAAAAAATACACAATTAGGTAAGACTTTCAGCGCCAAATGCTGCAAGACAAGGATTTCACATCCGTTAATAAAAGAAATAAGCAACTTACTTCAAGTTGGGATTGAACTCCTACCACTTGTAACTTGTAATCCATCCCCAGGAATTATAATCACAAATTTTTTGCCACATCCATGAATAAGCACCAGTGCATAGAGTGCTCACAGTAGTTTTCTCAAGTTCAAAAAGAAATGGGTCCTGGATTCACAAGCCAAGTTAATGCAACAACACAAGAAGTCTATTAAAGTCCCTAAAAGTTTCTAGTTACCATCCTAAATCCTCCTTTACCAATATGACAAAATAAGCATCCAAGACACTAAGATAAAGTTCTAATTTTTATTTACTGTCATTAGTGGGGTTTTATTAAAAATTCTAATTCATGACTAAAGATATCTCAGAAAATAAAAAATCACAAATACCCTTTATTTGATTCCACAAATTGAACAACAAAGACAATAGAACACAGTATTGCAACAAGAAAAAAAAAAACCATTTTTAGTACAAATCAAGTGGGACGATACAGGATCAAAAACCCATGAACATAAATAGATCAAGAATCGAATTAAGAAATCAAAAACTAATAAAAACAAAACAAAGCTAAATGAGTACGGGATCTGAGAAAAAGAAACAAACCTGTAACAGTTGCAAAGATGGAATTAAGAAATCCAAAACCAAAATAAAACAAAACCCAGTAGAAAACACACCAACACCTTAACAAATACGCACTAAGATTTGCTACAATGTTTTGCTTTACCAATCAAAAATAAATTTTGAGCAGCAAAGAATTGAATTTGACCGTAGGATTAGTGTGTATTTGGAACTAATAATTGATTTCTCCGCTTATTTCCTTTTTTGTATTTATAATTTTTAGGTGCGCAGAGAGAAATTAATTAATTTTTTACTAATTTTAGACAAGATATCGAAATTCTTTTATTATTATTTTATTAAAATATACTAAAAAGATATTTTATATTTTAGACATCGTGGGTGATGGGTAGCTGTTGTATGCTGCTTCGAGGAAGTTTCTTACATTTAAAATAGATCCTTCCCATATATAGTGGAAGTTACATGGTTGTCCATTGTTTTATTATTTTGCCTTTCCAACGGCCTTCAACAAAAGATTTAGATTCCAAGGTTGTTAATTTCGTTTTATCGATCATTTCCAATTGCGATAAGAGCAAATATATCCTAATGATTTTAAATTTTTTAAGGGGCAAATATTATCTTAAAATTATAAAAATGGGACAACATGTCCTCTCCTTCATTATTTCTTATCATTCCATTATCTCTCCATTTTATTCTATTTTTTATAAATATTTTAATAATTTAAAAAATATTTATTTTAGATATAAAAATTATAAATAAATAATCAACATCTTTATAAAATTTATTTCATTTTGACTGAAAAATAATTTTTTTTCAATTTAATATTAATTATTTAAATATAAATTTAATTTTTAAAAATTTTTTAAAATTATTATTTAATTATCATTCTCACATATAATTTTACCAAATATAAAAATTAATTTAACTAATTTCAAAAAATAGTTTCTTATGAAATAAATTTTTTTATCTCTCTCTATATATTTTAGTTCAAATAATTAGATTCAAAATTTTCACTATTTATATAATTAAAAGAATAAATAATTAAATATAGTTTATATTATGATTTATATCAACTAGTTTTAGGACATATTTTTTTATTTAATTTATATTTTAAAATATAATATATTTTCTTCAAATAACTATTATTAAATAAAATTTCAGTTTGAAATAATTAGATTTAAATTTTTATTAATTATGTAGTTAAAATAATAAATAACTAAATATATTTATATTAACTAGTTTTTAGGTCACATTTTATGTTTTTTATTTTTATTTAATTTATATTTTAAAATATTTATAAAATATAAATTAAAATATATAAGAAAATATAAATATTTTAGGTCACATTACTATATAGAGAGATAATGGGGAGAGGGATAAAAGTATTATTATAAGAAAATATTTTATGAAATTAGTTAAATTAATATTTATATTTGAAGAAATTATACGTGAGAATAATATTTTTTATAATTTGATAACTAAGTAATAATTTTTAAAAAATTTTAAAAACTAAATTTATATTTAAAAAAATTATGTTAAATTATTTTTCAAGTTTTAATATACTAAAATGAAGTTCATTTTATAAAGATTCTATTAACCATTTATTTATAATTTTTTAAACCTAAAATATATATTTTATTAATTTTAAAGTATTTAAATATTTTTTATAACATATTCAAAAAATTAAAGAGTCAATATCATTTTTGTAGTATATTTCAAAAATATATTTGCATATTATCCCTTTCCAATTTCAGTTTCTATTTTGATCTAATCAAGATAATGGAGTTATCAGTCCACAAAACTTAATTGAAATATTAAATACCGTTTGGAGAATCTGAAATTGGAGTTGGAATTAAAATTCGAATTGAAATTCTCAATTCCAGTGTTTGACAGCTATTTAGAATTAGAATTAGAATTATAATTGCAATTCTATAGAATTGTAATATAATTAAAAAATTAATTTCACAATTTAATTCTCAACCCATAAGAATTATAATTTTATAATCACCACTACAATATTCTCTTCCACTGCCATCCCCTGCACCACTGTCACTGTCACCACCACTTTCATCTTCAGAGTCACTATCGACGATGATAGTCCGCCACCGCCGATAAAGGTGGCTCACTTGACGATCATTGCTGGTGATGATGGCTAGTCGGACCGTCACCGTCAGCGATGATAATTCGTTGGACCGTCATCGTCGGCGATCTACTGCTACCGCCACCACCGCCGTCGGTAGTCCACCATCACTTCCAATTCAAACAAACACTTTCATCGTCACTAATTTTTTATTTAATTTTAATTTCAATTCTAATTTTTTGTGTGAAACAAACATTAGAATTATAATTTCATCAGAATTCTAATTCTAGAGAATTAAAATTGAAATTGAAATTTTCAATTCCAATTTCAATTCTTATCCCCAAACAAAATCTTAGAGTTTTTTTGTCACTATAAATCACATTTAGAGACGAGTTTTTTTTTTTCTATAAATTGATTTTATTTTTTCATTATACCTTCTTAATGCATTTTATTATGAATTTTGATTTTGTCACATCATTATTAATTATAATAGTTACAAATTAAGTTTTCATTATTATATAACATATTTGATGGCAATTCTTTTCATTATATATCGATTTTATTTTATTAATATATCTTCTCAATGCAATTATTAATTTCTATATTTATGAATTTAAATTTTATCATTATATAACACATTTGATGACGATAATGCAATTATTAATTCCTATATTTACGAACTTAAATTTTGTCATTGTATAATACATTTGATGATGATTTTTTTTTTATTATAAATGAATTATATTTTGTCGATATACCTTCTTGATGCAATTCGTTATGAATTTTAATTTTATCATTATAAATTAATATTATTTTACGTCTTATATCGTCAAAAATTAATTTCAATTCATCATCCAAAATTTTTAATAAATTTGATTACAAATTTATTAATTCGTCATCATAAGGTTTTATTATGTGACACACATTTTCATCATAAAATAGCACTATTTAATTATTAAAAATATTCCCTCCAAATTTTTAGAGGAAAATGTTGCATCCAAATACAATTATGATGATTTTTAAAATTTCATCACTGAATTTATCATTCTTGACGATTTGGCTACTATAATATGAAAAAATTATTGGATATATTAATAACCTAAATATATGTTCTAATATAAGCCCTAATAGATAATGGACCTTTGTAGTGGGTCTAATGGGCAAGAGCCTATTAACTGGTTTAATCCTAGTGTAAACCTATATATATGCTAGCTGGGGGCAGCATTCTAGGTATTCCAAACTAGATACCTAGGGTGTAATGCTTCAAGCAATCGCATATATTGCTTGACCTAAAAACTCTAATAATCTTGAAGCATTATCAACCAAATAACTATTTTGTTATCCGCAGAATTGCAACATTGATTTGCTGGAATCAATTGCAATTTTCAGTTGTTTTGCTTGAACTCAATTGCTGGACTCAGTTGGGTTGCTTGACTCAATTGTTTTGGTGAACTCAGTTGCAACAAGATTGGTTGATTCAGTTGACTGACTCGCTGCC
>CANXYC010626646.1:0-15823 GCA_948193065.1 Aleurites moluccanus | reverse complement strand
TGGGGAGCTAAATTCTTGGGGCAGTGGCTTATTTAACCAGTACCAGTAGCGATTTCTCTGCACAATTTCTTTCTTCTTCTCTTCATTCTTCTTCAATTCTTCTCAGATTAGTTCTATTTATTTTCTAATGCATTAATATTTGAAATTAATGCATTAAATATCTAGATTATCATATTTTAAGGCATATATTGGCAGTGCCAAGCAGATTATCTCAAGAAAGCAGTTTTTGAAGAAATAAGGTAAAATTTCTTCAAATGTCATTTTCTTGTTAGATTATTAAAGTCGGATATTTAGAATAGTTAATTATGGGTATACAGAATTTATTACAAGCATTTTGAAGCTATTAATGGTAATTAATATTAAAGAAATCAGAATTTTTGGACTGTTATGAATAGTAACGTGAACAGTAAATTCGAAATAAATTTCAAATTTTTTTTAAGAGATGAATTAAATTGATGTTGGGAATTAAAAATAGAAACTCTAAGATAGTTAAATATTAGGAAATCATATTGAGTATTATTGATTAAGGAAAATCCTAATTTTGAATATTTGGGAAAAATTTCTTAGGAGGAGAAAATTAATGAAATTGAGGAGATTATTGTTGAGCAAATTATTAAAGGAAATTCAAGGATAAATTCGTATAGAGGTAAGTATGAACATTGCATTTGCTTATTGCTTCCTTGAAATGATATGTTCAAACATTTTTAATGTTCACCCATAAGATTCTCATATACATGATATTGTCTTAAATGGTAGGGTCAAAATTATATCTTATCCCTTTTAAATGGTAGGGTCAAAATTATACCTTATCCCTTTAATTTACACATAAAATTATTCACATATATTTTCTTACTTTTTTATTTAATTAAAATTAGAATATTAAAAAATATATATAAATAATTTTATGTAAAATATTTATACATAACATTTTTATTTATTTATTTTTTATATATTTTAATTTAAAATCAAAATAAATAATATTACTTTTATTTAATTAAAATAATTAATTTTCTTTTTTCATATATTTGATTAAAAATATTTTTTGTATATTAAAATAAAATTATTTTATTTTGTTAAATATGCAAAAAATAATTTTATTTAATCAAATATACAAAAATTAAGAAAATAAATTATTTTATTTAATTAAATAAAAAGAAATTTATATTAATTTAAAATTAAAATATATAATAAATAAATAAATAAAATTATGTATGAATATTTTATACATAAAATCATTCACATATATTTTGAAATATTCTAATTTTAATTATTAAATGAAAAGTAAGAAAATATTTATATATAAAAAAAAAGTTGACGATATTTTAGAAATAATAGTATTTAAAAAAAAAGTACAGTTAATATTTGTATTTTAATTCTGTTAATAAATTTGATAATCTTGTTTATTTTTTATTAAATTTTAGTAAAATAACTAAAAATATCTCGTATATATATAAAATAAGAAAAAATAATTTATTTTTAATTATTTTAATTTTAATGAAATAAAAAAATAGTTTTTTGATTAAATATATACAAATAATTTTCAAATTTTATAAAAATAAGAAAATAAATTAAATAATTAAAAAAATAATTTTATTTATTTTAATTTTAAAAAAGTAAATAGTTAAATAAAAATTAATTATTTTAATTTAATAAAAAGTAATTTCAAATTAAAAATAATATTTATGTTAATTTTAATTAAATAAAATAATTAATTTTTATTTAGTTATTAATTTATATTATTTTTTATATATTTAATTTTAAAAAATATTTTTTATAAATAAATAAAATTTTAGAGACTAAATTATAATTTGCTAATTACTTTTTAATTTATGTGGGGCTAAGAATGAAAATCAACGAAGAGAATAATCAAAATTATAGATTTTAATAATATTATAATTAAAATTATATTTCAAAAAATATTAAGAATCGATATATTTCTAAAACTAAATATGAGTGTGAAAATTACACCTTATTCCTTTTTTTTATTATTATTGTTTCAAAACTCATATATACACACATACGATTTCTCCATGTTGATTATAAGGCTTGTTATAGGTAGAGTTGCATGGGCATGAATGTAAGATGGGATAATATTGGAAGGTCAAAATTTAAATGCGAAAAAAATTTATATAATATATCTTATTAAATAATATATTAAATTTTATTTTAATGATAAGTAATAAACTAAATTCAATATAAGCTATTAGTATATAGAAAACTTTTATAAAGATTAGCCATTTAATATAAATATTAGTTAACTAAATTACTTTTTTATAATAATTTTTAGCAATCATCTTTATATTTATATGGTCATCTACAATTATTTAAATTGCTTGACAAAATTTTCATAAAGTCTTATAATCATTTATAATTGAAAATTTTATCACCTTTAAATTAGTAGAAATTATAATAATACATTATAAAAATTATATTTAACTACTTAACATAATAAATTATAATTATAGTTATATAATTTATTAATTTTTAATTATAATTATCGTAAACCTGCAATTTAGTATAAAGATGATTATTCAGTATAAGCATTTGTATAGAATGATTATAGTAATTTAATATAAAAATAATTATTAAACTACAATTTTTATATTTATCAAATAATTTCTATATGCTAATTAAAAATTATTATAGATTATAAATTATTTTGAATTATGTTCTATAAGTATTTTTTTTTTTGTTTGAATTGAATTTGAAAATATTCTTTTTATTTGATGATTTAGTATAAATTAAGTTATAACATTTTTGTGAGTAAAAAAATTAGGGGGTCAAATATAATATTTTTAAAAAATATATATAAAAAATTAAAAAATTGAAAGAGGCAAAAAGTATATATATATTTTTAAAATATCCTTAAAATTAAAAAAAAAAAAAAAAATGAGAGGGGCCACTGGTTACAAGTATATGTTAGCTACTGAACAAATTAAGGAAAAAAACTATTAGATGCATTTATTTATTTATTTATTTTTATTTTTTGGGTATGCATTTAGTTTAAATATACATAGAAGACAAAATAAATGAATAAAAGCATAAACTATTTTTGAGCTAAGCAAATGCATACAAGGAATAGTATAAACTTGGTTTGAAAGTTGAAACTGTAATTAACTTAGAAGTGCAGTCTCTGGTTTTCTTGAGATAAGGTTTATGAGAAATGGCCAAGTCAAATTTCTACAACTAATTAATCTCACCTTAGCTTAGAAGTAGCCCAACTACCATTGTGTCCTGTTCTCTGTCACATTCTCCTACCATATTTCAACTGTGTAGATCTTTTCATGTATAATAAAAAAAAAAAAAAAAAAATATTCCTAATTAATTTAAAGAAAAAACCCAAAAATATTTTATTTTGGGCTTCATGTATTGTGGGGATGGACCAACACCACTGGGCCACCAATTGAAGAAAATAGGTATTGCGACTGAATAATTCCCTCACCATTTTCGATTTTGAATACAGAAAGCCAGCAACTAAGACCGATAAGGAAAATACCCAACATACACAGCTACAGAGAAAATGGCCAACCTTGGGACGGCAATGGACTCTGCGTTCTGGGATCAGCCCGTTTCTTCTCCAAAAACCCTAGCAGGTTGCGCCTGCTCCATTCCCGGCGACCCATTTCCGCTCGATGTCACTCGAGCTAGCCGAGTCCTTAGGATTCAACAGCTTTCCTTTCTAGGAAATGGCTTTCCTCTCGGTATCATCCCTTTTTTTTCTCCTGCTTCTCACAAGGACCTTGGTTCTTTCTCTCTCCAGTCTGTCTTGCTTAAACTTGCTACCTCTAACTGGTAATTTTCACTTCTTCTTCTTTTTTGTTTTTTGGAACCTTTTTTAATTTGCGGCAAGCTAACTGAGTAAAGAAAATGTCAGAAATTGAAATGCCGTTTCTAAAATACTAGAGATGATGCTAATAGGTTTTGTTCATGATCAATATGTGCACAGTTGGCTGGGATTAATTGGGCAGTTCCGACCAAAGAAATTGATTTCTTCTATCAAAGCAGAATTTTCTAATGCTGAGGAACTTGAATTCTCTGTATTCCGAGATGCGGCCAAACATATTCTGGACAAGTCACTTTATACTATTGGATTGTCCTCGCAGTTTTCTCCAACTCCCTCAACTTCTGTGCTGCTGACCACAGAACGACATGGTGAGAGGAAGAGACCTCGCCACAAAATGATGCTCTTTCAACAGGCACGCATTTCCATTTCATTATCATTGCTATCAACTCTGTACTGATTCAGAAATTCACCTTGAACCTGTTAATTTGTATTGTCTTTGTTCAACTGATGTATATACCTTTGGTTAATTTTTGGGTGCTTATTTCTATATATATATTATAAATCCACAGGAGCTAGTCAATGCACATATATAACATGGCCGTTCAGCCAATACGAAAGTTATTAGTTTTTAATGAATAATAGTCCATCAAATTGATAGAAAACTACTTAGTTATTATAATTGTAGTGCATTATTATTATTCTTTGACCTTGTTCTTACTTCCGTCGTTTTCTTAAGTATTAGTTTTATGGTGACTGACTATGCCCTTCAACTTCTTGTGATTTTGCAGCTTCCTTCTCATGATATCACTTTGGAGGCTGCATGGCCTGAACTGTTTATTGACCATAAAGGAGGATATTGGGATGTTCCTGAGTCAATATCCTTAGATATGTCTTCTCTTGTCTCTGAATCAGGCTTCCGTTACCGTTTTGGTATACACAAGAACCACGGTCAACCCAAGGCTGTTGATTCCAAGAATGATAAGCCACCTCTTGCTTTAATGCCTGGATTGTGTGGAAAGGCTGCCTTTTCTTATGAGAAGAATAAGGATCTGTGGAGGAAAAAACAAAAAAAGAAGGATGTTATGGTAAAGACAGATAAGGGTTGGATTTGGCGTCCTTCCTATGATGTGCGTCTTAGTGAACCTCATGCAGCAATATCTGGAATTATTGGTAATGTTGTTGCAGACTCGTTCTTTTTGTTAGTAATTAGCTTGAAAATTGTTTTACTTATTTTCTCATGTGGATTTTTTTTGCAACATTTTCAGTAATTGCGCTGACTATTAATTTTTTTTTTTTTGTGTGTCAGTGAAAAAGGAACTCCCTCTTTTGGTTTTTCAATATTATGTTTTAGAATGTGATTGAAGCTGAATCGTTACTGCTGTTTCTGATTATTAACACATCTTGTTTTAAAATACTGTGACATCTTCCGAAAACTTGTGTTGATGGCACCATGATTGGATGATGTGTTTCTTTTGATAGGGATCAGGAAGCCTTATTGTACAACCTAATTATTGGACCTGGTGAAATGAGTTTACTCATATTTCACAAAAATTAATACTTGTCAGACTACTGTTTGTGTTGTATTTTAATGCTTTGTTTTCTTGGTCTATTTGTTGCTACATGCTTATTACTTGTTGATATATGTGTTAGGTGGCACCTGTGCGGCATGGTTTGGGGGCAGGGGGAGCTGCACATCAGCAGATGGGGACGTCTCAACAAGTCCAAGGAAGAGAAATCCATTAAATGCTGATCTGTTTGGCTCATTTTGCTATAGTTTCCAACATGGGAGGTTTGCAAAGCTATATGGAGACCTAACTAGGGTGGATGCTCGCCTGGATATCTGCTCAGCTCTTGCTCTTACCAAAAGGGCATTCAATATTTTCAGGAGGTCTTCAGTAAGCATTGCAGACAATCCATTGTCGTCTCCCAAACTGAATTTGATACTTCAACAGCAGGTACTTCTAGTCTTCTGTGCACTGGGAAGATGAAACATGAATCAATTTGCAACTTGACTAGTAGTCATTTTTAGTTTTAATGGTTAGAATCATTGAAAATAAGGTATATTTTTAAGCATACGAGGAGAAATACATGGTCAGCTTGCCCGGAAATATTCTCTTACAAGAAGACAAAATTGTAACATTTAGCAATTAGTATTATCTCGAGAATTGTGAAGAGTTGCCGGAAATGGAATACTGAATTTATGTCCTAACATGGCACTTCATAATTTACAGGTTGCTGGCCCCATCATCTTTCGAGTTGATTCAAGGTTTTCGCTTGGTTCTTCAGCAGAGCAACAAGGTCCTCATGTTGATGATCTTGTATACAGTTTGAGTTACTCATTGAGGCTTTTACGCTCAGGGAAGGTTGTTGCTTGGTATTCTCCAAAGAGAAAAGAAGGGATGATTGAGTTGCGGTTATTTGAGTTCTAAGTCGTATTTGTGGCATAGGCTTATTTTGGCCTGGAATATAATCAATTTATTTTTTCTAAGAAATTTCATTGCAGATGGATGGGAAGCCATGTTTCATCTTTTGTTCCCCAAGGAGATAAATTTATTTATTAATTTTGAGCCTGAAAGATTTCATTTCCGTACCTTATTATCCGTTTGCGTGTTGAACGCAGAATTTTAGTAATTTTGTTCGAAATTTGAAGCCTTTATTTTTTTTTAAATGAGAACTCAAAATAGGGAATGCAAAATACAATCATTGGACTATGATTTCTTTGTGAGCCAGTGATAGCAAGCAAACGATCTTTTATCCAAACACGTGACAAAGGCCACTTATACGATCAATCGTATCAGTAGTTTTTCGAGTGTAGGTTACAAATATAAGAGAATGCATTTATATTGATTTGGTAGTTACTACACCAATATGGTTCATTGAACCATCAATACTGATGAGAATAGCTGTAGACGGCAGGCGATGATAAATGGCCGACAATAATAATGATGAACCATAAATATTGATAATCGTAGATAACTGACATCGATGGTGACAGTAATAACAGACGATGATAAATGGCCAATAATGATAATGATGAACCGCAAACGTTGATAATAGCAGACAACTAACATTGATGGTGACGGTCACGGTTATAAAATTATAATTGATATAAATTAAAATAAAATTGTGATATTTTTTTTTTTATTTATATTACGATTTCATAAAATTATAAATAAAATTCTAATTCTAATTTTTTTACCACTATTAAATTCTGTAATTAAAATTGTACCATTGAATTTTAATTTCAAACTTTTCACATAATAGAAAACCATCTGCAATCGGCTTGCTTCTCACTTGCGTAGAACTTGTATATAACAATTAGGATGTCTAGTGTCACAAAGTCCATTTTGCATGTAAAAAGGCCAATTCTATATTTTCTAAATTAATTCCGTTTAAGTACTTTTATGGTGCACCAACTCAACTCTTATTGTCTGAAAAATTATTTATTTTTGTACCCCTAGCAGGCCAGCGCATATAACATTAATGGAAAGAGTCGCCAGAAAATGTGAAACAAGAAATTCGTGTGAATAATAGGTACCAGGGGCACCTAATAGTATCCGCATTTGCCCACCAAGAAATACCATTGAATTATCCCATATGAATGAAATCAAGTCCGCTAGTATCAATCAATAATGCAAAATACTTATTTCACAAGCATAAATTTTAGTGTTTGGACATTGGAGAATCAGGAGGCATGGAACAAGGAAAGCAATACAACAGAGTTCTGAACCCTGTTCGTTCAGGATATCCTTGTACAAAGCAAAGATCACTTGATATAATGTGACCGTGACGCCCTACTCGAGCACTCAGAGAAAGTTGAAATTCACTCAACCACAGCCAACAAGTCGCCAGCTTTGCAAAAACAGTACTTTGCATCTTTTCCTAGATCAACCTGCACAATTGCCAAAATGCCTGATGAATGCAAGCAAGCAAATAATAAACATATATAATCAAACATGATTAAAGTGATGATAATGAACCATCACAAACATTTTTAATAGACCACACTTGCACATGGCAAAATCACCATGCTCTGCTTAGTAATTTTTGGGAGATAGTCATCTCCTAGGTGAATGACCACAAGCCTCGTTTGATGAAAAATTAAGAATTATTCAACATCTATCAGATTGTTCATCACATTACAGAGCATTACTAGATGAAGGGATGACATGCTATGGACTTATTATCCACTCCCCGACAAGAGAGACAGTAAGGGATGATGATGATATCCACATCTCAGGCTTGCTAAAGAATTTGACATGCCACATAAATTTGGTAATAAAAATTTAGGGGGCAGAACAGAAGGGCTCCTGCATCGTACATGCATGCTAGATGGCCTATATATGCATGCATGCAAATATCCCTTCATCTGTTGTCCAATAGTGAATGGAGGGAAAAAAAATCTGAAAGCATTACGTTTTTCAAGCATCTGCAGAATAACATTTCTTTAAATGCAGCAGTAGATAATGTAGTTAAGCAGTCTCCATTCTATTTATAGCAGCATCAAGTGTACCATCTTCAAAGAGACAGTTTTAAGAAATAGAATGCAATCAAGAATATAACCAGCACATACACAACATGGTCTTTAGCTAAGCTTACAGAACAGCCATAAAATACAAGCATTTGAAGGGAACTGGATCCCAATCATTATACAGGTAACATTAGAGAGGCACTTAAATTAGTTCAAGTATAGTTCAAGTATGGTAAGCAAGTTACACAGAGTGGTAATACTACTCACCTCATAAGCATTAATGTCAGAGAAAAGAACCTACAAAAGAGGCACAGACAATAGACCCATGTAAATGGCAGAGACTATTACATCTAATAAGGTTAAGTATCAAACATGACAATATAATGATCCCAGAGAATAAAATTCTCCAGCAGTACTTTTACATGGACAACATCAAGTTGATTAAAATCTTTATATTGAATAGTCAGGCATGACTACTTACCTTCTTTCCAGCCTTCACTTCCCCAACCTCAGCACCAACAGACAGTACCTAATAAAAATTTGGAAGTTATGTCAGTAAGATAAATATGTCTTCCTAAAGACAATAACAGGAATACTACTAACCTCCCCCATTAAGTATCGCTCAAATTTCACAGCTGACTTGGGCAACAAAACTCCACCAGTTGATTTCTGTGGCACAAAGTTCATCAATGAGCAAGAAAACTCAAAAATTGGAATATTTTACATGTAAACAGATATTTGCAAATAGCAATTAACTCATCATCTTTCTAACAATAGATAAAAAACATCACAGCTTGCATTATATGGACAATTTCTTATAGGAATAATTTTTTTTTTTCTCCTGAAGAGGAAAAGGATCAATTAAAAAGGCATGGACATTCAACCTCGTGCATTGCCTATTCAACTATCACTTTACATTGCAAAGATTAGTTTCTACACTCATAGCCATGTTATTCTCAATGGTGCGAGGGTGAATTGAGAATATAAAAAAAATAAAGACCAGCAAGGTATCATTCAAGCCTTGATAGGTGAAGGGAATTTGATAGACACGGAGACACATAATAGTAATTAGAGGATGCTCACATTTGAATAGGGGCAACTGCCTATAATAGCAGACTTATTAGTTTAATTAAAATGCATATTCTTGCCGAAACATCAAACAAATTTTTTCAGCATGCTAGAAAGTGCAAGTTCCCCATAATCTCATTAGCAGAATAAAACAAGTCAAGACCAACTTAAACATTGATTTGAAGAGAAATATTGCAGATGCATTAGACAATATTACAGTAGGTTGTCCCAAATTGTTGAGAGAACAGAAGCAGTAAAGTTACCTCGGGTAGCTCTTCAAGACGGATAAGGACTCTGTCAGCTTGAGGAACAACCTGCAACCCTCAAAGTTACTCCCATGAACAGAAGAGCAGTGGAAAAACTAAAAGAATAAAAGGAATAGGGAAAAGAGGAAGAGAGAAATGGAAATTAAAAACTTGAGCATGGTAAAAACCCCAAATTTTCCTGGGTAGCAATCTGTACCTTTGCGGGTTCCCATTTTTTCACAATTGCATTGATTCTTAGAGAATTTCTACTCAATCCTGAAGACCCAAAAAGAAATTAGGCCAGTATATATATATATTAAAAAAAAAAAAAAGCAGCAGATGTAATATACATGTACTATATTATAAAGGATTAAAGTGAACAGACCTAAGAGTCTGTGTTGAGAAAGAGTAAGTTGTTTTGTTAACAAATAAAGGTTCTGATAGTGAAACAAATGTAGACGCCATGGATAGGGCAGAGCTCTTCTAAGAATTAAGCCAGCAGCCCACACACACTTCTTTTTTACGCTTCTCGCCTATATTGGCCAAGCTCTAGACTCTTCTTTCTTTTTATTATTATTAAATGTTAAAGTTGCGATTTTACCCAGCAATTATCGAAATCAAAAGTTGCCAGTTTGATATTAAATCAGTTTTATGAAATTTATTATCTCTAAATTGCGCGTTCGATTAATAATTTCATTTTAAATCATAAGAAAATTGTATTAAATTGTGGGAACTTCCAATTCATCGAGTA
The DNA here is from genome assembly GCA_948193065.1 of Aleurites moluccanus. Lineage (NCBI taxonomy): Eukaryota > Viridiplantae > Streptophyta > Magnoliopsida > Malpighiales > Euphorbiaceae > Aleurites > Aleurites moluccanus. The sequence continues at coordinate 5,504 of CANXYC010626646.1, read as the reverse complement.
TGAAATATACAATAAAAACAACAGTATTCATTTCATTGATTACATAAAAATAATTACTAATAGCTCTACTATTATTTTCTTTAAAATTCAAGAGAGATGTCACAACAAAAATAAGCATCAAAATGAAATGAATCAATATCACTGCAGCAAATGCATCAACGTAGCAAATATAATGATAATGCTCCGTTTAGGAGGAAATCAAATGAATCAATAATATGAAATCAAAATGTTTTTGTCTATCATCCCCCATTGCCAATTGGTTATAGCTGAAGATTCGGCATCAAATGTTTGGAAACTGCACTTTTCCAGAACTCCTAAGATAGCATCATCATGTGCCCTGTAAAATAAATTTCTTTACCAGCAACATAACTTATTTAACTTACTTCACAAAATAATAATAATAACTCTTATTACTCCACCATGTAACAATTGAATCAGAAAAAATAAAAATGAAAAAGATAACACATTATACTTACACATGATGCTTTGGCCTCTTTTACATTTTCAGAACAGACAAAACATATTGACAACAAAAGTGATGCATAATAGATAACATGTTTTGCCTGTAAAGTCTACATGCACCTGCATCTAAGTACTTTGCTGATAAATCAATGCAATTTAGTGCATCTAATTAACATGCAATTGATCCATCAGGAAATCCATTAGAGGAAACTTCTTTGCCATAACAATAAATAAGGATCTATTAATCTGCTCTTGCAAGCCTTTATGTCATGATTAAGGCACATATTTGATTTACAAAAATAAAAATGTTCAGCTATAAATAAAATGCTACATAGTTGATTAGAGAGCCAATAGATTATGAATATTCAAGAACTCAGAATGGGAAAGGATTACATCCGGTTTAGATTCTGAAAGCATTACTTTGAAATTCCTTTACTTCCATTCCTTCTGTTCATTTCTATTTTCCGCATGATCCTGAAAGGCAACAAAAAAAAAAAAAAAAAATGAACTCATAAAACTCAAAGAAGACCAATAAGGAAGCATTGGAGTTTATATAGACCCATTTATGAATGCATGAACAACACAAACAAAGGCACAGTGCATTTCAAAATGGGTCCACAAATGAATGTGTGACCAAGACAAGATAATCACATTCTATTACATTTCATAACGACTGATAATCCTACAATAAAAAATGCCAGGAGAGTTCAGGTTGAAAATTGGTGCAAATGCTCCAAAAACAATCTTTTAGTCCTATTGGGAGCCGTACAATACTTAGTGCACTTTTATAGCAAGGGTAACTGCATGGAGTTTTAACTTTTCTTTCTTCTGAAAAAGACAATGGGCAAGTCTGGATTTAAAAAAATCACTATCCTACTCCTATCTTCTCCAATACCTAGTCCTCTAATTAAAACAATTAGTAGCGTAGCATACATAGACATCTACGAGGAATCAAGCTCTCAAATGAGTGACAGAACATATCAATATATCCAACAATCAGTCAATTCGACAGAAACTGAAATTTGAGTAACTTCAAGAAATATCTAATAGCTTCTATGTTAGTATGTTGTCACATAATAGGAGATGGAACCATTTTATTAGCAGTGATTAATAATCTGGTAAAAATTGAGCTTAAAAAGAAGAAGAATTAGAAACAGTAGAGCAAACCTCTCTATAGTTCTCGTCTCGAAATCATCTCAGCGATCAATCACCCTGCGGGAAGAAAAATTGTCACTAAAATCTAATAAATTTGTCAACAATCACATTCAAACCTGTAACTGAACTAGACCCAGGAAAAAAAATATTTAAACCAAAATCAGTTAACAAAAAAAAAAATAAAATAGGAAATGAGTATAAGAAACAGAAGAGAAACAAACCAGTAAAAAACTATTTTAGTGCCAGTGGTATCGGTTTGATTTAATTAGTTGAAAAATGTGTTATTATAATAAATTAATATTTTTGATTTAAAATTTTTTTAAATCAAATTAAATTATTATTACATTCAAATTATTAATTTTAATTCGATTTAATTTGATTTAAATACTTTTTATTTATTGGTTTCAAATTAAATAATTTTTTTATAAATTATTATTATTTTATTATAAATTTAAAAAAAATATATAAATAAAGAATCGGTAATAAAAAAATTTAAAAATAATTTAATATTATGCAGTTTAAAATTTGTCTATTTATTTAATTAGCACACCTGAAACTTGTATTTTTTTTTTTAAGAATTGGATTTTTTTTATTTTTTAATTAATTTTTATGAATGTTATTTTTAAATTCTAAATTAATATTAGGTTAAAAAAATATGTAGTTGTATATAAAATAAAATTAGATATATTTAATTGTAATAATGATAATATATATATATATATATATATATATATATATATATATATATAATTTTGATTTGGTTTGATTTGAAATCTGAGAAAAAAAATTCAAATCATAAATTATACTAAATTTTTAATTTATTTTATTTTTACACTAAATCAAATTAAATAAATTATAAAATTATTATTTTCGATTTTATTTGATCAATTTAATTTAATTTAATTAATTCAATTAATTTAGTTTTCACCCTTGTGCCGATTACTACCCCTGCAGCTATACCGACAGTTCCGGTGGCAACGCCGCTGGTAAACAAAGTGAACCACAAATATAAAGCCATTTGGATTAGCTCAACTGCAGGGTTTGGTAAGTTTGATAAATTTAGTATTTGGAGCGGTATGCTTTCAATAGTTAACTAGTCAAAATAACTGAAATGCGTTTTTAGCACCAACCGTTATCAATGACCACTGACCACATCACTAAAACAAACAGGGCCTTTTTTGGGAGAAAGACGAAGAGAAGTGGAGAACAACAACGACACTGCCGGAGGCCACTTTCTCCGTCGTCCGATCCATTGACTACATATGCACCCTGTAATTCCATCTTTACACCAAAAACATCTTTATAAAATGAATTTGACAATTTGCAATTTGTCAATTTATCGTAACAATTCGTTTGGGATAAGAAATTAAAATTAATAATTTTAATATTTTAAAATTATAATTATGAATATTTATTTCACATAAAAATTTTGAATTAAAATTGAAATTGAATAAAAAATTATGACGATAAAAGTGATATTAACAATGATAGCAACGATGTTGGGGATGATATGAATAATCGAGGATGACGGTCTGACTAACCATTATCACTGACAGTAACTATCTCAATAGCTTTCGTTGCCGACAATGATGAATTATCGTCATCAGCGATGGTGCTAAGGGTAGTAGTGGTGATTGTATAATTTTTATGAATTGAGAATAAAATTATATAATTATTTTTCTAGTTATATATTAAAATCTCTATAAATTAATAATTTTTATTATATAATAATTTTTTTCGGTTCCGACTTAAGCCAATAGATTAAATTAATAATTTTGATAAATTAACAAGATAATACTTTTATAAAAATTCATACATAATTATATGGTCCCATTTATATTTAAAATTAATAATTTATCATTAATAATTTACTAATATTATATAATATAATAAACTATGATACTTTATTAAAATATGAGTATATTGTTATTTTTTTTTTTAAATTTAAATCTAATTGGATCTCATTTTTAATTTTTCATATTGCATCTAAAAATTTTGAGGTTGAACTATCGAATTGTAATAAAAATTTATGAAGTGTTATTAATATTTTGAGCTTTCATCTTTATATTTGATTATATTTAATATTATATTTTGACTAATTGTTAAGTGAAATCTGTTAGAAATTCATTGTTATAAATTTTTTTTAATACATGTGAGATACTTTTTATTATATTCATATAATGATTTACGTATCTCATCTTTTATAGTTGATTTTTAAACACTTTTTAGATTATAAACTGTTATAATTATGAAATATATAAAAGATTTTTTGTAGTAATTTATATAAAAATTATTTTAAATTTAAATAATTATATTCACATATTTTTTCCTTTTATTTAATTCATATTTAATTTATACATATTTTTCTACTCAATTTATTTAATTTATATTTAATTGATAATATTTTTTCCATTTTAATTAATTCATAATCATTTTATCACTTTTTTTTTTCAATTCATTTAACTTATATTGAATTTATTACAGAATTGATAAAATATAATAATTTTTTAATTAATTAAATATTATTTATTAAATTATAAATATTCTTTTTAAATTAATAAATTATTAATTTATCGATTAATTAATAAATTTTTTAATTAATAAAATTTATTAATTTTAATATTATTAATTATTAAGATTTTACTGTATTATAATTTCATAAAATTATAATCAAAATTATAATTTTAAACTTTTTAAATGGATCCTAATTATTTTTTCCAATTAACTTAAAGCCCGTTCATCAGAAAACCCTAATAATCCGAACATTTGAAATCAAATGATATAAAACCTATTTGGGGAAGTAATCTCGCGCCATTTTCGGATATCTAGTCCCGCATATTATAAATAACAGCCTGCAAACAATGGGCGAAGCCCAATACTTTAGGACCACCATTTCTATGATACAAATGTCCTGGCTCTGCGACACTTTTAAGTTGTACTCCATTACTTTTTTACGCGGAAGAAAAAAGAAAATTAAAATCTTTTCCATTCACACCCCCGAGAAAGTAGACTAGAAAGTAACCAACCAACATTGCCATTCTCTTTCTATTTTTTTTCAAAATGTTGGGAAATGTTTGGAATCCTTTTATGAGATTAGGGTTTCTTTTTTTCTTTCCCTTTACATTTTCTCCCAGCCTTGGAGGATTATCAGTGAGGCTGAAGATGATGCTCTTCCAGAAGCTCTGCTGCTGTGAGTGTATTCTGCTCTGTCATCTTCTTCTAGCAGCTTTTGTTTCCTCCGAGAACCATGGTAATGTGCTCTTTATGATGATTTTAAATGAAAGGTCCTGCTTTTTGTGATATGTGCATTTATCTTATTTTACACTGTTCATTATAAGATTTTTGACTGATGATTTCAATCGTGGAATGTGAAATTAAGGGGTCCGCCATACTGCCCCCTTTTTGTCAATTTTGTGCTTCGTCTGCTCTGTTTCTTTAACATTTTGCAGGGAAAAAATTTTTGACTTACCAAATTATAGTGTAGTGGAGAAACAATCATCTAAGCATGCCATTAAGATTTTTGTTGGAACCAAAAACAAGTCATGGGATTGCTAAAGCTTTTGACATCCCAAAAAATAATTAGTTTTAGTTAAACTAAATACTAACTACTGCATAAACATATCTGTTCGTAGAGCGCCCCAATTATTGACATTTTATGATGGAGCTAATATGACTAAAAGAAGCATATTTCAGAACCAAAAAGATTGTAGCAACCCTTTTTCCACACACTAGTTGATTGAAGTTACTCTGGTGCACTAACCAGTATGTGGTGTATGCTTTGACTCATTATTGAATCAAAAGAATATTGCTATTACAAATGAGCTTTGAATTCAATGGTATCTGACTACTAGTTTCAATCACGTTTTGCTGAGCATTTGGGCCTCGTT
>CANXYC010626615.1:0-12504 GCA_948193065.1 Aleurites moluccanus | reverse complement strand
CTTCCTTAAGGTTTTGTAAGACAACTTGATGAATGATATGATGAACACTTCTTTCCTTTCAACTATTTTCCTTTCTCTCTCCTTTTAACTCTTTAATTTTTAAGTACTTGCACTTTATTTTCTTCTCTTAAAACTCTTTCTTCCTATTCTGCCATTTCTTTGTGCTATAATTATATACACGAAGGAGGCCTCAAATTGACTTTCTTCCTTCTTCAATCTTTTAGATCTCAACGTAATCTAAAATCCTAAAGAAGACTTTATTTTGGTTTGAAGCCGTCTACTACCTCGTTTTTACATCATAAGATTCTGATTTACTAAAGCTCACTCCTACCCATTTGAGTTTCACATCAATGTTGCTTTATATTAAATCATAATGGTAAATTCCATTTTGGTTCTTAAACTTTCAAGTAATCATACTTTGACCCTAACTTCTTCTGTGATTTATTCTGATAATTCTGTCAGGATTTGGAATTCAAAGTAGGGATTCAATAAGCTTATTTTAATTTATATTTATTTATAAAAATGGTTTCAAAGTCATTCTGTAACTCTGACTGACCAATTTTCACTATTCACCTTAAAGTTTCTTATATTTACGATTTTGCCATTGGTTACTTTTCAGTGTTCCTAAATGTTTTTCACTTCTTCTTTTTTACCAAAATTACACATGCTTTATGGTGATCTTTTACCCCTAGTCAACTTCATAAATTCTTCTGTTGACCGGACTGCTAATTTCTCGGCAATGTTCCTGACACCACCGCTTTCCGAAAAAGTAACTAATTCGCTTTCTAACTGTATCTCTAAAATTATTTTCCATCATTTCAAGACTTTTGAACCACATACTGAGAACTAAATCATGCATGTGAGTTAGGAATTTCTAGGGTATTACATTTTACCCCTACAAATAAATTCATCCAAGAATAAATAGACACATACCTTACTGCTGGAATAGGAATGGATATCTGCTCCTCATCTCCTGTTCACTCTCCCAAGTGCACTCCTCCATGGACTGATTCCTCCAGAGCACTTTAACCATCTGGATCTCCTTATTCTGTAGCTGTATGACTTGTCGATCAACAATCTCTACTGGAAGCTCCTCATACGATATGTCCTCACTGAGATCCACATCCTGAACTTCCAATATGTGAGATGGATCAGATACATACTTCCGCAGCATCGAGATATGAAAAACCGAATGTACGTGGCTCATGTTAGGTGGAAGAGCCAATTTATAGACCATATTACCAATCTTCTTACGAATCTCAAACGCACCTATAAACCTTGGTGACAATTTTCCCTTTTTCCCAAATCTCATAATACCCCTCATTGGTGAGACCTTAAGGAAGACATGATCACCAACAACAAAATGTATATCCTTTCTCTTCAGATCAATATAACTCTTCTGCCTACTGAAGGCAGTCCTCATTCGATCTCTAATCATAGGCACCTTTTCCATAATCTTCCTAATCAACTCCGGCCCCTCAAGCTGCTTCTCTCATGGCTCCACCCAATACATTGGAGATCTACATTTACTACCATATAGTGCTTCAAATGGATCCATACCAATAGAATAGTAGTAGTTGTTGTTATAGAAGAACTCAATCAATGGTAGATAATAATCACAGTTACCTTTGAAATCCAAAACACATAATCTAAGCATATCCTCCAAAGTCTGGATTGTCCTCTCCGACTATCCATCAGTCTGCGGATGAAAAGCAGTACTGAAATGTAACTGGGTACCCATAGCCTCCTAAAACTTCTGCCAAAATCGAGAAGTGAACTGTGTATCTCTGTCTGAAATAATCATCAAAGGAACCCCATGAAGTCGCACAATCTTATCCACATACAATTGTGATACTGAGCTGCTGTGTAACTGGTCTTAACCTCTAGAAAATGAGCAGACTTTGTTAAACGGTCTACAACCATCCATATGGAGTCATAACCCCTCAAAGTCTTTGGTAGACCTACCACAAAATCCATGGTAACCTGCTCCCATTTCCACTCTGGCAACTTAATCTCTTGAAGCAACCCTGATGGCTTCTGATGCACAAACTTAACCTGCTAATAGGGTAAGCATTTAGACACAAACTGAGCCACATCTCTCTTCATCCCAGGCCACCAATATACATCTCTCAGATCATGGTACATCTTGGTAATCCTTAGATGTACACTGTATGTTGAATAGTGAGTCTCTCTCATAATTCGATCCCGTAGCTTATCAAAATCCGGTACACATATCTGCCTTCCACACTTCAGTACCCCATCTTCTACTGTAAACTTTGTCATCTTCCCATTCTGTACCTCTCCCTTGAGCTTAAGTAGATAAGGATCCCTATCCTGAGCCTCTTTAATATCATTAAGTAACAATGACTTCACCCGAAATTGGGTTATTAGAACCTGGTTCCGATCCTGGGATCCCAAATCCAACTCCACTCCCAAATCTGCCAACTCCCTCATCTCTCATATCAAAGGTCTCCTGCCAATCACAATATGAGCTAGACTGCCCATAGATTTCCTTATCAGTGTATCAGCCACTACATTGGCCTTACTCGGGTGATAAAGGATCTCACAGTCATAATCCTTAAGTAGCTCCAACCATTTGCACTGCCGAAGATTCAGATCCTTCTTCTGAAATATATACTGTAGACTCTTATGATCAATATATATCTCACATTTCGATCCATACAAATAGTGTCTCCAAATCTTCAATGCAAATATAATGGCTGCCATCTCTAAATCACGTGTCGGTTAATTTACTTCATGCTTCTTTAACTGACGAGAAGCATAAGCAAATTACCCTACCGATCTACATCAACACACACCCCAGACCAATCTGAGAAGCATTACAATACACAGTGAATTTCTCCCCCTTTACTGGCAATGCCAACACTGGGGCACTAGTGAGGCAATACTTCAAAGTCTAAAAGCTGCGATCACACTCATCAGTCCATACATAACGCTCCTATTTCCGCATCAATCTAGTCAATGGAGTTGCAATCTGAGAGAAATCCTTCACAAACTTCCTGTAATATCCTGCCATACCTAAAAAACTGCGAACCTCTGAACACTGGTAGGCTGAGGCCAATTAGCAACCGCTTCAATCTTCTGAGGATCCACCTTAATACCATCCTTGCATATCACATGCCCAAGGAAACACACTTCGGTTAGCCAAAACTGGCATTTAGATAACTTAGCATATAACTGATGCTCCCAAAGTGTCTGCAACATAATCCTCAGATGCTCCACATGCTCCTCCTCACTCCTAGAATGGATAAGTATGTCATCAATGAATACAATGACAAACTTATCAAAATATGACCTGAACACCCTGTTCATCGCATCCATAAAAGCAGCCGGTGTATTGGTCAACCCGAATGGCAATACAAAAAACTCATAATACCCATATCCAGTCCTAAAAGCAGTCTTAGGTACATCACCCTTCTTAATCTTCAACTGGTGATACCCAGACCTAAGATCAATCTTCAAAAAATGGCTAGCACCCTACAGTTGGTCAAACAAGTCATCTATCCGAGGCAATGGATACTTGTTCTTCACTGTCACCTTATTTAGTTGTCTATAGTCTATACACATCCTCAAGGAGCCATCTTTCTTTCTTACAAACAATACCGATGCACCCCAAAGAGAACTATTCGGTCTGATGAACCCTCTATCCAATAGCTCCTGTAACTGCACCTTCAATTCCTTCAGTTCTGCTAGAGCCATTTTATATGGAGGAATAGATATAGGGTCAGTGCTTGTATGCACCTCAATCTCAAACTCAATCTCCCTATCAGGGGGCAATCCTGGCAACTCCTCAGGAAACTCCTGAACTATTGGTATCTGATCAAGCTGTACAGAAGACTTCTGTATATCTATCACATGTGCCAAATAGGCTGAACAACCTTTTCCAATCATCCTCCTAGCCTGGATAGCAGAAATCAGATTAACTCGGAACTCCCGAATATCACCCTGAAACTCAAACTCTGGCTACCCCTCAGGTTGAAACCTAACCCTCTTCCGATAACAATCTATAACTGCTCGGTGCCTCGTAAGCCAATCCATACCCAGAATAACATCAAACTCTAATACAGGCAACTCAATCAAATCAGCATGCAAGATGTTATCATCAATCTCAATCAGACAATCAGGGTAGTAATAATCCACATCAACATTATCACCCATAGGAGTAGCAATCATCAAAGGCACATCTAACAATCTCCTTTCCTTATTCAATTTAGATGCAAAATATGGTGACACAAAGGAGTGAGTAGCACCTGAATCAAATAAAGCATCTGCAATCTCATTTTGAATCTAAATAGTACCTGTGACCATATTGTCTGATATTTGAGCCTTTTGAGTGTTGACTGCAAACATTCTGCCCTAACCCCTACCAGCTGGAGCCTGACTACCACTGGGAGCTAGTCCTTCCTTGCCTTTGCCTCTGCCTGAAGCCTCTTTGCCCATGTTCTGACTCATCTGTACCACTGGCTGAGAAATCGTAATAGATGGTTGCTGCTCAGCCCTCAATGGACATCTGTTAGCATAGTGGCCCTGCTGGCCACATCTCAAATAAGCACCAGTCTGTCTCTAACACTCCCCTCCATGTCTCCGACCATAAAACCCACAAATAGGAATATTGGGTGTCTGTGCAGCTGGTCTCGAAGAACCCTGAGAATAGGCAGGTGCTGACTAAACCACTGGTAGTCCCCTAGTCTGAATCCTCCTCCTCTGACTACTAGAGGTAGATCTCTGATCAAACTGTGGCATTGACTCTGCCAGCCTAGGCTGGGAGCTACTCTCCCCCCTCCTAATCTAAGATCCTGGACCTCCTTTCCTCTTTTGGTCCCTCTTAGCCCTCTCTGCCTTATACTTTTCTTCCATCTGTGTAGCCTTATCAATCACTGTCGTCAGATAAGTAAACTTAGTAGCCAACAAAGCATTATGTAATGCAGCATGAAGACCCGTTCGAAACTTGCTGATTAGATTAGCCTCTATAGGTACAATATGAGCAGCATATCTACTCAACCTGATAAACTCCTCTGCGTACTCCTCAACAGATCTGTCTCCCTACTCTAACTGCTCAAACCTAATCAGGTTACGGGTCTTCACCCCCTCAGTAATGAACTCATCAATAAGCTCCTGTCGGAACTCAATCCAGGTAGGTGGGTGCTCACCATAAAGCTTGGGCTCCATCCTTCTAGAAAAACCATGTCCATGCTTTCCCCTTCAATAATAGCCCAACAAGCACAACTGCCCTCAACTCAGAACATGGCAGTCTCGTCACTACCTTCTCTACCTCCTCTAAGAAATCCACAGGGTCACTACCTCTGTCACCCTTAAACTCAGGCAAGTTTAGCTTCAGAAAGCTAAACATCGATACACCACCCTTTGCAATCACTCTACGGCCTCCCTATACAGCAGGCTCCCTAGGAACCCCTACTGGCTACACAGGAGCAGGTGCCACTGGAACTGCCTCGAGTACCACAGGTGGAGGCACTACTGCTGGTGCTGATGGTGGAGGTACATGCTGACACTCCTGCCTCAAATCAGCCATCTCTCTATGTAACTCCATCAAACCTCTCATCATCTCCACTCTCCAGGGGGTCATCGCCCCTCTCTATATCCTCTGAAACTGCAATCTCCCTCACCAAGGACTCATTAGAGGCAACCTTTGCCACATGAGTATCTTTTTCCCTATCGTTAGACATCTCTGTAATCTATTAGGAAAAAGGAAACATACTCAGATTATGACAGAAATGTAGAGTAATCACATATACCAAACGATAACAGCAAAAGACGTCAAAGCAAATTGTATGCTCCATGGTATACTTAATTCTACCCTATTCTGTACTTAGTCACTATTCCTCTGTAATTCAGTCTGTAATCCTAAAACTCCAATGTCTGTAACCTAGAGCTCTGATACTATCTCTGTCATGACCTGTTTCTGGATTGCGACGGTCCTAGGATGAGAGAGATGCCAATGGCGACCTGCACCCGTAGAACCCAGTATCACATACATAATCTATAAACCACAATATATTATCCATTTTAGTTAGTTACCATTCATTTTGTTATTCTGTAATCCATTCTGTAATTTACTACAATTGGCTGTAATAGTCAATATATCATATCATATAATCATCATATAACTCATAATATCATCACATACATATATACATGTTCATTTCCTAGCTAACCCATATATACCCCATGGAGCAACAAGATTATGAACATCAAAATAATAATACAGAATCAGAATATATACATAAGAACTGCTAGCAGAAATCCTCGGATGACAGACTATAGGATTCTGCAATCTACTCCTCTCTTGAAATGGGTAAACAAAGAAAAGGTGAGTATATAAGATACTTAGTGAATCTATATACATCAACAAATAAACAGTAGGTAATAATGGAGCAAAGGTACCAATAGGTCAAGATACAATATCTAGAATCAGTAATAGGTTACAGTATAGCTAAAGAAAAAGCATAGGCTCGGTATCATATAGAAAGACAGATAAAGAGATGGACTGTATGAAATCATACAATCTCCAGTAGAATTAGTATGGACTATATGCGAACATACAGTCTCCAGTAGCATATCAATAACAATGAACATAAGACTGATTAGGTCTTATGGCTAGGACCATAACCCCTCCTAGCCAGGGCACTAATAATACAATTTGCACATCGCTGACAATATTTTCCCACTACCCGGTCGGATCGATAGCTCTGTCGAGCCACATAAGGATCAATATCAGGAAACAACATATCAATGGATACTATTATGCAACAATGGCATCCTCCATATCAATAACCTCAATATCAATCAATCAATTATCAATAAGATCTATGGCATTGTAATAGGTGACATACAAACAATGGTAAGTGGTTTGGTAATAAATAAAGACATGGAACAAAAGTTGGCTCAGCAAAGGAAAATGGTAGGCCAATTGGCATGCCAATGTCGCCGGTGACAATGGTAGGCCTATGGAATGCAAACAATAGGCCAAAGACAATTGGTTAGGTTAGGGTGCAAATTTGACTTGCCCATTTGAATTAATAACAAATCACATTACAACAATGTAATAGGTATCAAAGAAGTAGGATTAAACAACACAAAAATGAATCAAATTGGCATGGAATTCAAAGGAAATACAAAGAAAATTTCAAAGCATGAATAGTACACAAAGGGATCGGCCAAAACATGTTATTTTCATACGAATTTCAATGATCAATCTAAGATGTTAGTCATGTTATTTGATGCATATAAGACTCACCTAAGCTTCCAAATTGTTTTGGAAAATTGATTTTCCCTATAATTCTCCAAATGAGCTAAATAGCACAACCTTGCCAAATCTTGAATTCTACATCAAACAATCCATCAATTAGATACCTATTGACCTCCAATTGATATATTCTAACATCAATTAACATTAACTAACACTAATTGACATAGCTAAGACAAACAACTTCATTTAGGTTAGGGAAAATTAGGCATTTCTATCAATTTGCATCAATTGATGTAATTAACCATAAAACCCATCTAATTCATCATCAAATTCATCTAAATAAATAATAAAATCAAACAAAACAATTGGTTACCTAATAGTGAAGAAGACCTGAAATTTCCCTTCCAAAGATTCTTGATTTCCTTTAGTTTTCCAATTGAGAAATAGATGGAAATGGATGATTCAAGGTTGGTATTTAGGTTTTCTATGATTTTTCTCTTGAAAACTAACTTGAAAATGGATGGAAATGGACAAAGGAGAGTTCAGCCACCATGGAAGAAAGAAAGAAGAAGAAGAAAGATGATAGAAATTTAACTAAGTGTTGCTTTTATATTAAATCATAATGGTAAATTCCATTTTGGTCCTTAAACTTTCACGTAATCATACTTTGACCCCAACTTCTTCTGTAGTTTATTCTGACAATTTTGTCAGGATTTGAAATTCAAAGTGGGGATTCAATAAGCTTATTTTAATTTATACTTATTTATAAAAATGGTTTCAGAGTCATTTTGTAACTCCGACGGACCAATTTCCAATATTCACTTTAAAGTTCCTTATATGTACGATTTTGCCATTGGTTACTTTTTTAGTATTCCTAAATATTTTTCACTTCTTTCTTTTTACCAAAATTACACATGCTTTGTGGTGAACTTTTATCCCCTGGTCAACTTCAGAAATTCTTTTGTTGACTTAACTATTAATTTCTCGGCAGTGTTTCCGACATCGCCGCTTTCCGAAAAGGTAACTAATTCGCTTTCTAACTATGTCTCTAAAATTATTTTCTATCATTTCAAGACTTTTGAACCACATACTGAGAAGTAAATCATGCATGTGAGTTAGAAATTTCTAGGGTATTACAATAGCACCGACAGAGACAGATTTGATTAGTAAATTTATGAGAGATCTGAATGCATCCTTGCATAATGCTTTATTGTCTATAGAGTTTTCTTTTATGACAACTATTGTTGATAAGGCAATATAGATGGAGGAAAAGTACAAAGAAGATAAAACAAAGAGGGATCAGAGGAAGAAAGGAGGGTCTAGTAGGCAGTCTAAAAAGGGGGAAGGAAGTTCCCAGCAGCTACAGACAGATACGGTATCCAGAGCAAAACAACGGCAGCAGTCTGGCAGCCATAAAAAAAGAGGATAAAGAAGAGGTACCACTAGACAAACATCTCCTGGATATTCATATGGATCCTCTAAACCGGTATCTCAAGCACTTAGTGTATCGATATGTGAGTTATGTGGTAAGAGACACGAAGGAGAATGCAAACAATAGACTGGTGCCTGTTTGAGATCTAGCCAACAAGACCATTTTGTTAAAGATTGTCTAGTGAGATATGAACAACAGACTGCTACAGCAACTTTACAGCCAAAAGTATAGATGAGACAGACTGGTAACATAGAGGTTACAAGTAAAGGAAGAGGCAGAAGTCAGGGTTAGAGAAGCAGTCAGGCCCCCTGTAGGGAGAGGATAAGGACGTGTATTTACAGTGAACCCTCAGGAAGCACAGAAAGCAGACAATACAGTGACTGGTATGATCCCAGTACATAATGAAATTGCTCAAGTATTGTTTGATTCGGGTGTCACACACTTTTTTGTTTCACCAATGTTTGCACCTAAACTACATATGGAGAGGCAGTTATTGAGGGTACCGTTAGAGGTTTCTACTTCTATAAGAGAGAGTATAGAAGTGATTTATGTGTACCCATACTGCATGGTAGAGATTAAAGGTAGAATTCTATGTGCTAATTTAATCGAGTTGTCTGTGTTAGAATTGGATGTGATATTGGGGATGGACTGGTTGATAGTTCATCGAGCAGTGATCGATTATTTTGAAAACAAGATTAAATTTCAGCCATAATGGCAAGCAAAGTTTGAATACTAGGGTGATAGATGTGAATCTAGTATCAAGCTTATTTCAACAATCAGGGCTGAAAAGATGTTAATAAAGGGATGTCCGGCTTACCTAGCACATGTGATAGATACTCAGAATACTCCGACAAGAATTAATCAGATCCTTGTTGTTAGAGAGTTTCCTGATGTTTTCCCTAAAGATTTTCCAGGGCTACCCCTAGAAAGGAAGATTGAGTTTGAAATTGAAGTATACCTGGTACAGATATGATATCCATTCCTCCTTATCGGATGGCACCTACAAAATTAAAGGAGTTAAAAGTTCAACTGCAAGAATTACTAGATAAAGGGTTTATTAGATTGAGTAGTTCTCCTTGGGGTTATCTGGTACTATTTGTAAAGAAGAAGGATGGTTCTTTATGGATGTGTATCGATTACAGATAGTTGAATAAGGTGACTATTAATAATAAATATCCTCTATCGTAGATCAATGATTTGTTTGATTAGCTGCAAGGTGCAGGTCACTTCTCCAAGATTGATTCGGGGTCTGGGTATCATCAGTTATGGATTAAGAAGGAATATATACCTAAGACAACTTTCAAAACATGATATAGACACTATAAATTTCTGGTGCTGCCATTTGGATTAACAAATGCTCGTGCGACATTCATAGATTTAATGAACCAGTTCTTTAAGCCATATTTGGATAAGTTTGTCATAGTGTTTATTGATGATATTTTTATCTATTCTAAGAGTGAATAAGAACATGCAGAGCATCTGAGAGTGGTACTACAGTTTCTTCGGGAGCACATATTATATGTTAAGTTATCAAAGTGTCAATTTTGGCTTACTAAAGTATGTTTTCTAGGCTATGTTATTAGCAAACAGGGTATTAAGGTAGATCCCCATAAGGTATAAGCCGTTACTAATTGGCCACGACCAACTAATGTTACTGAGATATGCAAGTTCTTAGTATGGCTAATTATTATAGGTGATTTGTAAAGGATTTCTTGAAGATTGCTACTCCATTGACTAGACTGACCAGGAAACAAGAGAAATTTCAGTGGACAGATGAATGTGAAAAGAGGCTTTAGACATTAAAGTCTTGTCTTACGACTGCTCCAGAGTTAGCCTTACCAATTGAGACTGATAAATTCACAGTGTATTGTGATGCATCTAGAGTCGATCTGGGATGTGTGTTAATGCAAAATATGAGAGTTATTGCATATGCTTCATGCCAATTGAAGAAACACGAGATGAATTATCTGACTCATAATTTGGAAATGGCTGCAGTAGAATTTCCATTGAAGATTTAAAGGCATTACTTATATGGAACTAAATGTGAGATCTATACGGATCATAAAAGCCTATAGTATATTCTACAGTAGAAAGACTTGAATTTGCGGTAGTGGAGATGGGTTGAATTATTACAGGATTATGACTGTGAGTATAATACCCCAGAAAGTTATAACATGCATGCATGAATTAGTTCTCAGTTTGTGGTTCATTAGTCTTGAAATAATGGTAAATAATTTTAGAGACACATTTAGAAAGCGAACTTATTACTTTTCCGAAAAGCGGCGATGTCGGGAACACTGCCGAGAAATTAGCAGTCCAATCAACAGAAGAATTTTTGAAGTTGACTTAGGGGTAAAAGATCACCTTAAATTATGTGTAATTTTGGTAAAAAAAAAAAGAAGTGAAAATCATTTAGGAACACTGAAAAAGTAACTAATGGAAAAATGGTAAATAAATGGAAGTTTAAGGTGAATAGTGGAAATTGGTCGGTCGGGGTTACAGAATGACTCTAGAATCATTTTTATAAATAAGTATAAATTAAAATGTGCTTATTAACTCCCCACTTTGAAATCCAATTCCTGACGAAATTGACAGAATAAATTACAGAAGATTTTGTATCAAAATGTGATTTATGAAAGTTTGGGGATAAAGTTGTAATTTGCCAAATTGATTTTAATATATATTTGACACGTAGAGAAATTTGTTGCATCTTCTTCTTTGTTCTTCACCATTGCCGAACCCCTTCCCCATCTTTCTTCTTCCATTTCTTCTTCTTCCTTTATCAAATTCCATAGAAAATTTATAGAAAACTTAAGTATTAACTTAGTTCTCTTCATTACCATCATCGATTTGTAGAAAGGAGCTAAGGAATTCAAGAAATATTAAAGAGAACATTTCGGGAGGATCATCCAAGTTGAGGTAAGATGTTGTTTTGTTTGATTTGATGGTTTATTTAGATGTTATTTAGGTTGAATTTGATGGGTTTGTAGTTAAATTGCATCAATTGATGCTAATTGATAGAAATGCCTAATTTGTTTAGTTAAATTGAAGTTGTAAGGAAGGGTTTGATGATTTGGTGTTTGATTTTATTAATTGATGTTAGAATATGTTAACTGAATGTGAATAAGTGATTAATTGGTGGTTTGTTTGATGCAGAATTGAAGTTTTGGCAAGGTTGCCTTAATTGGCTCATTTGGTGATTTTGGTTGGAAATCAATTTTCCAAAGCAATATGAAGCATTAGGTGAGTCTATATTGCATCATTTAACATGTCTATTGCTTTAGAATTGAAATTGGAAACCTTGGAAAAAACCTCACCTTTGGCCGAATGCATAACAATATTCACACCCGTTAATTTTGTTTGATTTTGCCTTGAATTCCCATGCTAATTTGACATAATTTGATGATGTTTATTATTGTTTCTTTGATGCCTATACCATTGTTGATAATGTAGCTTATTGTTGGTTGAATTGGGCAAGTCAATTTTGTACCCCAACCTAACCTAACCTATTATGCCCACCATGTGTTTGATGAAATGCCTAGTTCATTTGCCTTTGGCCTATTGCTTTGTATTCCATAGGCCTACCATTTGAATGCCATTGTCGCCAGCGACATTGGCATGCCAATTGACCTACCGTTTTCCATCACTGAGCCAACTTTTGTTTTGTGTCTTTCTTAATTGCCAAACCATTTCTCATTGATTATATGTTACCTATAGCATTGCCATTGATCTTATTGATAATTGAATTGACTAATATTGAGCTTATTGATATGGAGGATGCCATTGTTGCATAATGGTATCCATTGATATACTGTTTCTTTCTATTGATCCTTATGTGGCTTGA
>CANXYC010626543.1:0-12669 GCA_948193065.1 Aleurites moluccanus | reverse complement strand
TGTTTAGGTCTTGTTCTTATAAAGAAACTTGACATTGATACTTATTGGTTTTGACATTGATGCATATTATTTGACATTAATGTATTGTTGGTATTGATGCTTAATTGACATTAATATATTATTATTTTCAGTCATTGTGGTATTGTGCTAAGTTCCTTTGGATGAGCTAGACACTTTTAAAAAGTTATACAAATGATTGAATTCATATGAAATTCATATTTGCTAACTTACAGGAAATGACGAAAATAAAGAAGCAGAGCTGAATTGGACTTCTGATGAGGATGATCTACTTGATAAATAATTCATCTATAGCTTTGGATTGTGGGAGACTATTATATTCTCTTTCAGTTGAATAAATAGTTCACTTACAAGTGAAAATGCCCATTTTAACTGGACTGTGGGGGACTATTATATTTTCTTTCAGTTGAATAAATAGTTCACTTACAAGTAAGAATACCCATGTTGATTGAGTTTAGTTAAATTCTAAAACTCTATATTGGTATACTTATTATTCAAATATATTTAATTTATTTGCATCAATTTAGTTTATTTCTAAAATTGATAGTGTGCTTAAAGAATTAATATTTTGAATAATGAATCTTTTTGTGTTATAATGATTCAATATTTTATTTTGAACATTATATTATCTATCTATTGAAAAGTGCTATATATAGAACATAGGAGGAGATTGTTGGGTATATTAAATAACCCTAATATATGTTCTAATATAAACCCTAATAGATAATGAATCTTTGTAGTGAGCCTAATAGGCAAGAGCCCATTAACTGGTTTAACCCGTAAACCTATAAATATGCTAGCTGGGGGCAGCATGCTAGGTATTTCAAACTAGATACTTAGGGTGTAATGCTTCAAGCAATCGCATATTGCTTGTCCTAAACCCTAACAATGATGTGTTTGTAACATTCATATGGACACAAATAACACGTCTCATGTCCTTTTACTGGAGACAGGAGGACAATGGGCATAACTTCATATAGACAAAAGGAGAAGACAGATCATGCAATCAGTTAGAAATGTAAAAGCTTAAAGATGCTGCTTTAATTAAGAAATATTCTTAATGGATTAAATTGAATCTACTAGCATGCACCTGGCACATGGCACTTGATGTTATGGATTTTCCAACTTAATCTTCATGAAAATTGGATGTTATATGACATATTGAATCAAGAACACTAGTAAAGCATTTTGGAACAATTATCACTGCAATCAAGATATTCACTTAATTAAATTCTCAAGGACATTTTAATTTTGTATGATCTGAAAGAGGAGAAGCCATTTTATTATACTTCTAAATAGCCATGCTGATGTTGAATTTCCAATGCCATCAGGTTGCACCCTTTTGCACTGGGCTGCATTAAGAGGAAATGTTGAGGCATGCACTGTGCTTGTACATGCTGGTACAAAGCAGGAACTGGCAATGAAAGATAAAGCCGGATTTACTCCAGTTCAGATAACATCTGGTAAAGGTCATCGGCATGTCGCCCTTTTCCTTGTACGTAATTCGTTTTGATACTATTACCCTTAAGAGCTGAATGCAGATAAAATCTAATCCAAGTTCTGTCAATGTGAATACCTTTAGATCTGAGGCCTGAGAAGCTAACAATTTGATATCATATATAAAATTTTTGGCCTGGACAGCATATCATGCTGAACTTTGAGAGATACACCGCTGGTAATATTTCATTTTGATGGTAGGAGTCTCGGTCCTCAGTTGTCACAGTACAAGTTGTGGAACAATAAATGAATATTAGTAGTTCGGAATACATTTGGTTTTGTTGCTGCTACCAGAGAATCAATCTAATGTCATGCTTGGCAGCTATTTTGCTAGCTTGAATTGTTGCACCTCTGCCTTTGTTTCTATTCCTTCATTCTATCTGTCACTTTGACAGGAAACACTTTATAATTTTGAAGTATCCCTGTCCTTACTATATATTGCCATATTCACATGGACCAAAAAAAGTAGAATTCTTACTTTAGGTGAGATCATGTCATGGCTATAAGTAAACATTCAATTGAGGGCTGCAAATTTTACACAATAAAGAGTAGAAGAATTCTCTGCTAAGAGAAAATAATTTCTAATAGCATATTTGTCTAATGGCCATGCACTGGGAATATGGTTTCCTAGACATGTACTTGAACAACTGTCCCTTCGTGACGGTAATGTTAGTTTTTTTTTTAGCCATTAGACTTCTAGATTTTGATGGCTTTTCTACTTCTGAAAATTCAATGGTTTAAGCTATAATCTGATTTTTAATTTAATCTATTTTAGAACTCAATCATGGGAAACGTTAAGTTGTGCATTGAGACTATGTTTTCACAAATATTGGTTAAGTATTCACAGTGTTTGTTTCGATTTTTTCAGTCTAACTCACAACGGGCACAAGGCAAACACTGGGTGGAAAAAAATTGGCGTTGGGAAGATTGGAGACATTGGTTATGCTCCTATCTTATTGTCTATTATAATTGTGCTTGTGTTCCTCTTTCTCAATTCAGTTATTGCAGGTAATATGTTGTGTTTCAAAGTTTAATTCTGATGGTTGATAGAAGTATGTTCTCCTGTTCTTATCCCTTCACTATCATTCTATCTCCAAATCTTCCAAAGGTAACTGCTGTTGTTGGACTCTGGGGATGGATTGCTCTTTCTCTAGCTGTTGTCTCACTGATCATGTTCTACAGGTGTAGTAGGTAATTTCTCATGTTGCTATTGATGTTGAACTAGTGTTGGCATATTTGCTTTTTGCCTGGATTCTTATATCCATAAGATCTTCACCTTTCCAATATAATCAACATGCTAATGTTCCCCATTATCTATTTCCATTTATTTTTCCTGATCTTTCTTAACTGGGTATAACTGCCAACTTCAGGCCTAAATTACCCAATATTGCAAATTTCTGGACATCAATTCTTATCATCATCCCTTTTCAGTTGCTATATTTTACTGTATATTTTCAGCTGACATTGATTCCACATTTTATTTGGACTTAAGAATTTGCCTGTCAAAAATATCACCTATACCAACCCTATGTTTTGTTGGGTAAATCCTAATAAATCTGAATTTGAGTGTGTTGTCAGATTATGAAATTGAAGTACTTCTGTTACCTGTGTTGGCATTTTCATTTCTGAAATTTATTACTATGAGTGAAAAGGACGTTTAGATTGTTGGAACTGAACTCGACTCATTATTCATAACTACCTTTGAAATCCCTTAGAATATCTATTATCTTATAAACTCCACAGGAAATTAAGTATATTAGGTTCAATTAACTTGCATGTTCGCATGCACATTTACTTAAAGCTTGCTTGAGGGGTGCCTATTGAGCTATCCTGTTTAAAAATGCGATTTTCAGTTTCTTCTGCCTATTTGTATGATTATTTTAGATTTATCATTTTGCTGAATGTAAAGCTCTTTCATATGTGTGCTGCTAGATTCAAGTTCTTTGAAAATTTCTTATCTCTGAAGTTACTTTTTTGTTCTTTAATAACCTTCAGTAGAGATCCTGGTTTTATCAAAAGGCTCGAAGATTTGGGTAAAGATGAGGTATTAACGTTCTATTTTTAGTTGCATTCGCATGGTAAAATATCTTATTTACTACTTGTATTAGTTGTTTGTAGTAAAATACTTGTGCCATATTGGAAATTTGAAAGGCCTTTTTTTTCCTGAGCATATTCTCTTTTTTTGTTTTTGGCCCTAGTCTGGACCCTTGGATTTTTGAACTTTCAGGAACAAATATAGGCATTTTCAATGTGTCTGCTTAGAAAAAGGAAAATAGGGAGGAGAAAAGGTAGGTAGGAAAGAGGGCAAGGATGAAATAACATACTGTGTTTCAGAAGGTGAAGGAATGTGGAACTTCTTTTTATTTATGGGCAAAAGACACCCCTGTATAATGTGGTTAGATGTTTTATATAGAATGCATAAGTGGAAATAGTAAGAAACCCTCTTCTCCTTCCTATCCCTCCTGTTTGGAATGGATGTAAATTTTGGGCCTAGAAAGAAGTAGCATCTCTCCATTTTCCTTCTTCAAACTGAATGGTTTCAGAGGTCCTCCCTCCTACCTTCTCCCCACCACTTTTATTTCCTTCTTTCTCCCTCAAGCCAAACATATAATTTTAAGCAATTTCCTAACTTTTTTTGTGTTAGATTTCTTATCTAATTTTGGTTATCTGGGTCTATCATTTTTTGCAGTAGAATAGCTTCAATTATCAATGGCTATAACTTTTCAGTTTCATGGCTTTGCTTATATGAACTCTTTTTCTTTAGCTACTCCATTTACTGATCATTATACGCAATATCCAGGATCCCTTGTTAAATGATTATCTGAATAACTCCTCTGTATGGATGGGCAATTGGTCTCAACTTTGCCCTACCTGCAAGGTATGGTAATCGGATTTATTATTTACAATCATGAAATTGAAGATAGTATTAGTGCACTTTATTTTTCTGAATTAGTGATTCATAAAAGGCTTAAGATTTGTCTCAATTAAATTAGCATCCATCCCCAATTATCTGTTCAGATAATTAGGCCTGTTCGATCCAAGCACTGCCCTGCGTGTAAGCGCTGGGTTGAGCAGTTTGACCATCACTGCCCATGGATATCTAATTGTGTGGGAAAGGTGAGAAATTGGAACTGTTTCCATTTTAATCAGAGTAATTGTTAAATATAGGATGAATAAGGATGTTTCCAGTTGGAACTGTTGGTTTCTTTCTTTAGTTGTATTTATTATTTTCAATACTTGCACAAGAGGACACATTAGCTGGTTCACATTCTCCCATTCCCATGAAAGCCTATGGAATGCAAGATGTTACCATTCTGCATTTTGTGGTGGCTATTCTTCAAAATCCAAAGTTGATATTGAGATTGATGCCATTTCTATCCTGTGGTGGTGCAATCGTCCATACAATTATTTTAGACAATTATTAAATGTATCCTTGCATTGTGGTGTTTTTCCTTTAAACTACTAAAGGAAGATTTTGTACATGACTTTGCTGCCAAATTTTAATCCTATTCCAGTTTTCTCATCTGGTCTTTAATCTTCCAGAGGAACAAACGGGACTTCTTCATTTTTTTTATGCTTGGGAAATTTGACATCATTCCTTGGTGCTGCCATTACAGTTCAAAGTAATCTTGTTCCCCTTGTAGAGACAATCAATCTTCTATTATCCATACAATATGGTGTTGCACCTGTTATTATATTAGATTATTATTTTTCTAATCTTTTTGTTGGTCATGGCAGGGATTTGGACTGCTGTGCAGTTATTGCATACAGAAAGATGGATTCATTATGTGGTAGTTCAACATCCTGGAGTTGTTGCCTTTTTGTTTTTGGACATTATTAATTTGATTGCTGCAACAACTTTAACTGTAGCACAAGCATCGCAGGTAATTGATGAAAAAAACCATCTCATATGTTTTATTTGAAATTTTCACCATGTGTCTATTTTTCATTAGCTTTGGTGAAATTTACTTGAATTGTTGGGATATTGTTCCATGTTGCTGCCTTTAGCAGGAGGCTTGTGGCATATAGTAACTCACATTGTAGCTTACTCTACGCCTCAAGTCAACAACTTAAAGCCTAGACCAACATTATTAATTAGTTCAGCAAAAAGGTTTTCCCCTTCTTTACTGGAGGGATGTGAAATTGATTTTTGCAATATATGGAACTGATGTTAAATTGAGTGTTAATGGATTCTTTTTTTTTTTTCTTAACAAACATTTTGTACAGATAGCTCGTAACATCACCGCTAATGAACTTGCAAATGCTGCTCGTTATGTATATCTTTGTGGTCCAGATGGAAGGTTTCGGAATCCATATAATCATGGATGCCGGAAGAATTGTGCAGATTTCCTAATTCAGGGCTATACAGATGATGAAATAGCTTGGCCACCATTACAGCAGGTTGCCAGCTAGAACCACTGCAATGAAATGCTACTTTGCTAGGTGAAATCATCATTGCAAATGCCAGGATTCGTGCAGTGTTGTGTAGGTCTCATTCTTCTTGATATATAAACTACATGATCATTCTATGTACATTCAATACAATCAAATGAAATATATACGATTTTTTTTTAACCTTTTCTTGTTGTATCATTAACTGAGTAATGAAAGAGAAGTGTTCCCATTTCTAAGAGATTTGATAATTCTGATACGTGTATTCACATTAACATTATTTGTCATTTCTCCCATGGATTGACACTCAAACTGTTGACCATATTTTTGGCATTGAGACAGATTTAAATTTGAATGTATTTTGAACAATACCCGAAAGAAGGGTGAAATATTGTCAGATGCATAAACTGATCCATGAGATGACAGTTTTACTACAACTTGAAACAAAAACTGTCTAAGTTTTATGGTCAATAGCCTAGTTGTAACATGATCTTGAATGTCTAATAAGAATACTGAGCAAACCATACAATTTATTGCATAATGATGAATCTCTCCCATCCACAAAGCTTTCCTGGGGGGTACAGATGTAATAGAATGAACCCTACCGTTGAACTATATAGATTAGGTGGGCCGCTAATGGCAATTCAAATTATGAATAGCACAATGGGAAAATAGTCTGAGAGCAAAATGTCAGCTCTGTTGGATTCCACTGGGCCAAGTCTGATCCTTCACAGAACTCAGAATGGCTTCGATTTCAACTAGAGTTTGTTGATCCTTACCAAATGTAGCAAGTTCTATGGCAGCAGTAACATTCTCCTCAACCTGATTATCAAAAAGGTTTGCATTACTGAGAAGTAATAAAGAAGCTCAGCTGAAAATGGTTACATCTCTTAAAAATAAAATGTATTTATATCAAAGCTGGATCCTCATGCATAAAACACCATGCAGTTTTGGAAGTTACCTCTCAATTGGGATGCCCATGGTATCAGAATTTGACCTTTATACCAGATATCCGTGGTAAACATCATAATATAAGCTGATTTACAAAGATATGAAAATACGTGTAATAGAGTATAATGTCACAGAGCACACAGCCACACCTACAATATCTATGAAACAGCTGTTGCATCTCAAAAACTAAACACAACAAGAATGACCATGCCACTAAGTAGTTATTATAAGAACGGCTTACATCTTGTCCGAGTGAATAGTAAGTGCCAAATATAGCAATCTTCATCCACCTTTTTTTCCGATTTTGGTACATTGAAAATTTTCTAAAAAAGATGGGGAATGTCAACCTTTAAGTTTGTGCATTACCAAATAGGCACTTGACCACTTGGCTATTAGCCCAATGCCATCTTCCTTCCATTTGATTCAACTTAAACAAGATTTTCCTATTTTTCTTTAGAAAAATTTCTTATACTACCAAATAGGCACTTCTCAAACTTAAATGTGTATTTAGTAATCGTATGAAGCATGAGGGCTGAATAGTGAATAAGTGCATGTTGAGAAGATAACCTTCAGAAAGTAAACTATTTTGGCTAGGCAATCTTAGGTGGCATTTAATAACACAATTCAACATTTAAAATTAAAATTTTCAGCACTTAATTATTTTAAGTTAATTGGCAACACTTAAAATCTCAATTAAACTAAAAATCACTAATAAGTCAAAAAATTTAACTTAAAATTTGCAGTGAATACAACACGTGACTAGATTTTAAAATTTTTTTGAAATTTAAAAATCATATCACTTATATTATTTATCACTTAAAATTCAACACTTGAATTTTCAAATTTTACTGAACACCATCTTAACTTCTATGGAACAGGTTGAACACAGTATAAGTAGTAAAATATTACAAAAAGTGCAACTAACAACATTGAAGTTAATGCTTATAAATCAAAGAAAATTTGACAATTAAGGAAAACTAAGAATGCAAACCTGTCTAACAGAGTTCATGCCAACCAGCACTGTAGATATATCCTTATTTGACAAGCTGTATTGCATTGCTAACTTAGAAATATTCTTTCCCTTCTCTTTACAATAGGCAGCTGCAGCTTGGCACGCAGACTGGGAGAAATGGACACGGGATCAAGATTAACTAAATTTCACAAAACAATATATCTTCACGCAAGAAAACAGTGAGTGAATTTTCAACATTTTCATGATTAGATATATGATATGGCAGCCCCCTGCAGATGTCTTATAAGTAACCATGATTAGTCTTTCAATTGTTGACTTAGTCAAATGCTCCAGGTAGAAGCCTTTGAATAATAGGATCTTTGATGCCTTATTATCTGGGCCAAGTCAATATGTTCTAATGAAATCCATATTGAAAAACATCAACTCATAGATGTGCAAGTAGTAACACTTCTTTATCCTATAAACAGACAAATACAAATTCTAGTTGCCTAGATTTTGAATAATTGTATAGTAGGTAGAGGGCATTGTTTGGTAGACAATTATGCATCATGTTAAATTCAATTTTCATGATTGAGTTTCCCTTCCTCTATTGGCAGCTTAAAATAATTGTCTGTGTACATGTAGGTGAATGGTCATTTGCACATAAAAGTGGGTGTGGGTGGGTACACTATCAGCATGCATGTGAAGATGCATGGCCTATTTTATTTATGTACCACATAGGCATAAAGACATCTCTTGTCTCAATAATGCCTAACTAGCCTTTTTGCAGTCAATATTTGCTTTCAGTTATGCAATAATGCAACTAAGAAAATGACATGGAAAGAGAACATTGTAGATCCATTTCAGGAGAATAAGAGATACCTTCAGTTCAGAAGAAGCTGGGTGCCACTCTGGAGGGCCATTCTCTGTAAGGAGTCCCATTGCAAGTGGAGAAGCACTAATAATACCCACACCTTTGCTCTTCAAGTAAGGCAGTAAATCCACCAGTGTTGAATCATTAATACTGTAGTGACAATATGATAGAATCACATCAACTGTGCCAGGGGGCACCCGATCGAGCACATAAGTAAAGATTCCTAATGGGAGTCCAGTTATTCCAATAAATCGAATCTTCCCTGCTTCCTTCAGTTTCTGAAGGGCTGGGATTGTCTCATTCACAATCTGTCATTGGAATCAATATTATATATCATGGTACTATTTTCTAGATATTCATTTACAATAGAAATAAAAGTAAAAATATCCAGAAATAACAATAAAAAGGAAGTAGAAATTTAATTGATGACCTGGTCAAGGGAACCAAACTCAATGTCATGGCATTGCAGTATATCGACATAGTCCAACTGCAGCCTCTCCAAACTCTCATCAATGCTTCTAGTCACTCTTTCAGCACTAAAATCAAAGCCCTCAACATACCGCCCACACTTCGTTGATACAATATATTCATTCCTAGGAACTCCTAGGGCTTTAAGTCCCTTACCAAGCATCTTCTCTGACAGTGTTCCTCCATAATACCTTTATAATAGGAACAAGAAGTTAATGAAAGGATGCGGCAACAGCAAAAACTAAAATAAGATGAATTTAGAAAAATAAACATACGAGTAATATGCTGAAGCCAGGTCAAGTGACAATAAATTATGGATTGTGCCTAGCAAATAAAATAATGGTATTAGTAATAAATCTAGGTGAAATGAGTAGAAATACCCATTTCACTTTGCTATTGGTGCGATTGCTAAAAAATTTGAAAAAGAGCTTGCAACTTTTAAACCATGTCTTTTGGAGTTGAAAATGAAAAATTCATCTCAACCAAGCCAGATATTCAGTATTGAGGGTATATTAATGAAGTTTATAGTTTCTCAAAGCATAGAACTTGCTAATTGTTTCTCAAAGCATAGAACTTGCTGAACTTCATAACTGTGTTAAGTCTGTTTTCTCAAGCAGTCAAATTGGCTTTCTATGGACACAAACACTTCAATCAAATAACTGGAAGTAATGTATAGATCCAAAACCCTGATTTCCCCCTTCCATTGACACTGGCACAAGTAAATTCATTCTATAAAATCAAACATTATACTATCCAAGAAATGAATTACTTGGTTAATTAGTCCCAAAATCCCAAACATATTTCTCCATATAAAGGTAACAAAAAAGCATATAAAGCAATAGAAATTTGAAAACCCAAGAACACAAAGACGTAAACTTTATTAAAAAAAATATAAATTTCCCTTTTAGTTTACAAAAATGTATCAGTAACAAAACAAACCAATTCAATCATAGAAATTGTAATGTGTGTATATATATATATAGGACATACGGAGAAGTGTCGAAGTAATTGATGCCTCGGCTGAAGGCCTCGCGAACAGAGGCGATGGCGTCGTGCTCTGAGACGGGGCCGAAGACTTTACCTAGAGGGGAAGCTCCGAAACCCAAACAGCTAAGCTTGAGACCCGTGTTTCCTAAGGGTCGGAGCTCCAAGTTTCGGTGTGGTGATGCCATGAGATTAATTAAACTAGTAAAAGCGAATTTGGGGTTTCCTGAGGAGCGTCTGGGGAGAAGGAAAAAGGCAGAAGTTTATTTTGCCGGAAAATATTGGCCGGTGAAAACAGTATCAACTACCAACAGTGGCAGTGCTACAAAGAGGTGACGAACAGGTCCCACTAAATTTTATTAAATTCATAAATTAATTTTAATAACACTAAAAAATTTATTTAACTTTATATTTAATAGTTTGAAAGTGAAATGCGATACTTTATTATTAAATCAATTTTATTAATGAAATTTATTTATGAATATTTTCTAACCAAATACTATGTAAGAACATATTAAAATTATAATTTAACCTTCTTTTTATTTTAATGGTCCATTAATTATATATTTATAATAAATTATTAGATACGACAAAACATATTCTTACATTGAAATAAATTTATATATAATTAGAGCGAATATATATTTATGTGATTTTTTTTAAATAAAAGAAATATAATAATTTTATTCTATTTAATAATTTCTCTAAATTTATATTTTTTTTTATATGAGAAATTTTCACTTTTATATTGTTAAAACTATATGAAGAATAATAATAAAAAATTCAGTATGAAAATAGATTTCATATTAATTAAATATAAAATGTTAAATAAATTTATATATAATTATATTCTCTAACCTTAATAGCTAAAATTGATACTTTTATAATTATTTAAGTTTTAACATTTATAACATAGTAAATTTAAATAAATTATAATGATAATCAATGGTAAATTCAAGCAAATTACGATGACAATTAGGAAATGAAGAAGATAGTAAAGTTGGAAAAAAAATTGAGTTATCATATAACAATTGGGCCTAAGAAAAAAAAGAAAAAAAATTGAGTTATCATATGACAATTGAGCTTAAGAAAAAAAAGAAAGAAATTATCCAATTGCCACTTAAGGGGAGTGTTAAAATTATATGAAGAATTGAAAAAAAAAATAATGAAGAATTGAATATGTGAATAAATCTCACATTGATTAAATATAAGATGTTGAATGCAAAATTGAGTGTGATAATAGATTTCATATTGATTAAATATAAGATGTTAGATAAACTTATATATAATTAGATTCTCCAATTTCAATAACTAGTTTTTGATATTAATATTTCTATAACTATATAAATTCTAATGTTTATAATTGTTATAAATTGTTTAAATAAAAAAAAAATTAGCTTTTTAAATGATGTGCCTATACTAAAAGATGTGTTCTAAATGACGTGTCTATGTCAAATGTTGTATTTATTCCTAAAGTTGCAACTTTTGAGTTTTTTATTTTATCAAAATTATGTATATTTCTAAAATTTACAATTTTAAAATTTTTCTATTATAAATATGTGATTGTTGAGATCATTTTATAATATTAAAAGTTAATGAAAGTTAAAAACATTTATTAGATATAATTTTCTTTTCTTTAAATTCAAAATATCAAATTTTATTTATCATAATTCATAACTGGAAGTTTTTTACTATTTGCTTAGTACAAAATTTCTTAAAACTTTTCATATCCACTAAGACTATTTACATTTAACATGATAGTAATTTCAAGAAGAACAGAGAGCAAATATCACTTTTAGGAAAGTTGATTTAAGCGTCTCAAACCATATTTTTTTAAAATTTATTTGTATTCTTGCCTATAATATTTTATATATATTATACCTTTTGTTCTTGATTCTTTTGTCTCCTATTTCAATAATTTTTTCAATAATCTAAAAGCGATATTTGTGACTTTATATAAATTCACCATGAAAGCCACAAATACCATTAAGTTGTTGAATTATGATTTTATTCTATTGGATAGTTTTGATGGGATAAATTTTACCTGTTAATGTCACGACCCGCTCTCGCGAGCCGCGACGGTCCTAGGGCACGGGAGATGCCAATAGCGATCGGCACCCGTACAACCCAATATCAGTCCTATCAATACAATATGCATGTATAAAATCTCTATTCATTCATGATCAATC
Organism: Aleurites moluccanus; assembly: GCA_948193065.1. Lineage (NCBI taxonomy): Eukaryota > Viridiplantae > Streptophyta > Magnoliopsida > Malpighiales > Euphorbiaceae > Aleurites > Aleurites moluccanus. The sequence goes on along the minus strand of CANXYC010626543.1, from coordinate 344 downwards.
ACAACCTGTCATACATTCTCAATCAATTATATTCACACTACCCACAGGATCATATCAATCATAACATATATTTTCCATATCATAATATCCTCATTTAGCTACATGTTCATTTCCTAGCTAACCCGTACATACCCATGGAGCAGCTAGATTATGAACACCAAAATATAATTGTTATACAAAATAAGTATCTGGAATGTACATCAGATATCTGTTGCAAAATTCTCAGAGAAACGAAAGTCTGGATTCTGCAACTCTAATCCTCTCCTGAAAGGGGTAAACAATGAGCAGTGAGTATAGATGATACTCAGTGAATTCACATGCATCGCAATAACAATTGGGTCAGG
>CANXYC010626491.1:0-40399 GCA_948193065.1 Aleurites moluccanus | reverse complement strand
ATCATGGTTCATATTTAGAACATAGAATGCCCACAAGGAATGGCATTATCAAATCTCATCTGGTAGAACTGATCACATATCATAACATACGTATCGGTAGCCTTGCTACCTCAACGTGCACACATGCTTGGCCAGGCATGTGCCTAGAGCTCCTGGCCCCCTCTAGGTGGAACACCTATAAAAACCTATCGGCTGGGCTCCCAAAGTGCACAATGGACCAATGAATTTACTCTCTTTGGGAAGAGCGTTCTATCCTTAGGTCACGGGTTTCATAATCATAAGAAGAATATTGGTCGCAAGACCATCATCATATAACATTATTCAAACCGGGTTCACAAGCAAGAAACATGTAGACTTGATCCAAGAATATTGATCAAGCCATTCACATAGTTCAAGTATATAAATATATGAAAAAGGAAAGTTCAATATAAGAATATTTTAATCATTTTAAATTCCAAGGTACAATAATCAACTAGAATGTTCATACTTACCTCATATACAATTTCTCTAAATTTTTCCCTTAGCAATTCTGCCACTTAATTTTCTCAGTAAATTCTGAATTCCTCCTCCTAAGAAATTCCCTAAATATACAAAAATTAGGGTTTCTCCAACCCAATAATATTCACATGATTTTCTAATGATTAATTATCTTAGAATCCATATTCTTAATCCCCAATAATAATTCCATTTATTTCTTAAAGAAAACTGTATTAAATTTCACATTAAATTTTCGGAGTTACTATGCACAGCAGTCTAAACATCCAAATTACTCCCACATTAATTACTATTAATTGCTTCAGATCACTAGCAATAAATTCTGCATACTCAGAATTAATTATCCTAACCCATAAACTTAAATAAATCTATAGAAAACAACTTAGGAAGAAAAATTACCTTATTTCCTTCAAATTGAGATTTCTGCAAAATACTGCTCAAATTGATGATTCTGCCTTAATATAGACTAATCTAGAAGTTTATTGCATTAATCTAAGTATTAATGCCTTAGAATATAAAATGGAACAATCTAAGACAAGGACTGAAACTTTCGGTGGAAGAAAGAAAGAAAATCGTGAAACACTACTGGGGTTCACTGGGTTTAAATAAACTTCTACCCAGAAACACGCTGACCAGCTCGCCATTCTGCCTCGGCAAGGCTTTCTCGCCTAAGCCAGCTTGCCAAACCCACTTCGCATTCCCAGCTCGCACTTTCTAGTTTGCAAATCCTGATCCGGCAATGCTTCCTCACACATTCCAGTCCGCAAAATGCCTCTTCGCATATGCTACCTCACCAGACTCTCCTCGCAACTCTTCCTCGCATATGCCACCTCGGCAATGCTTCTTCGCCTCTTCGCTTCTTCGCTCCTTCGCGAACTGCCACTTCGCATATTCTCTCTTCGCACAATGCCTCTTCACTGAGTCCTCTTCGCCAAAGCTCTTCACCACTTTTCCATAATGCCACCTCGCATTGTCAGTTCGCAAAATACCTCCTCGCATTTTGCTGGCTCGCTATAACCAATACTTCTAAGTTAACTTTCCTACCTGAACATCCCCCCACTTAGCCAGCTCGCAAATGAGCTACAATTATCCAAACTTATCAATTATTCTTGTCGCTTACAATCAACAAGCAGGAACACAACATACCAAAGTTTCAAATAAAAATAAGCAACACCCAAACCATAGTGACTCCCCAAAAGTCACCTAGACTCCTGCCTCAAAATCTAACCGAATAGTCCTGATACAGATAACTCTCCACTGAGATATACTTATCCAAAAATTCTAAAATTTTATAGGCATCATCTCAACATACAAAGGAACATTTTTCATGTTCACCACTTCAACTAATTATGTCTCAATCATTCCCAGTAATTCCAAACAGACACTGCATCCCTGCAGAAACTCTCAACTAGACCAGCCTTGCTCAAATAGATACAACTCATCACATACACAGAATTTTGCCAAACCATTTTATAGAATTATAGTTAAGACATAAATTAACAACTTTTATGTTTTACACTTTACCAAATTATGTCTTTAAGAACATGAAATTATCATCACTGAATTCTACTGCATCCAAAGCAAAAGTTTTCTGAAATTATCAACATTCTCATTTAAAATTTGATAAATTCTCCAAACATAAAAAATCAATAAATACACTATAAAATGGCAGATATTACAAGAGGCATCACCCATATCCTTCATATCAAAGTTTTTAGAGAGGAATTGTTTTACCTCATATAGTAATCCTTTATCATTGGTTGCAAGTAAAATATCATCTACATAAAGAACAAGGAAACAAATCTTTCTCCCACTAACCTTCTGGTATATACATTGATCTATAATATTTTTCTCAAAACCAAATGAAGTGATAACATCATGAAACTTAAGATACCACTGATGGGAAGCTTGTTTCAATCCATATATAGATTTCTTGAGCTTGCAAACCAAATGCTCACCATTACTAGAGGAAAATCCTTATGGTTGTTTCATATAAACCTCTTCCTCTAGATCTCCATTGAGAAATGTCATTTTCACATCCATTTGTTGCAACTCCAAATCAAAATGTACAACTAATGCTAGAATGATGCAAAAAAAAAAATCTTTATTAGATACAGGAGAAAACGTCTCATTATAATCAATTCCTTCCTTATGAGTGAATCCTTTAGCAACAAGTCTGGCCTTATATCTCTCAATATTGCCTAATGAATCTTTGTTTGTTTTAAAGACCTATTTTGCCTAATGAATCTTTCTTTGTTTTAAAGACCCATTTACATCCAATGACTTTTGTACCAATAGGCAACTCAATAAGATCCCAGACACCATTAGATGCCATAGAATTCATCTCATCTTTCATAGCATCATACCTTAAATCGGATTCTTTACAACTCACGGCCTGTGAAAACGTTTCAGGATCATTTTTGGCTCCAATATTATAGTCAGATTCTTGTAGATAGACAACATAATCACTAGGTATTGCTGATTTTCTTATTCTAGTATGTCTTATTAATGTTATGTCATTATCTTCTTGAGAAACCAGTTGTTTAACTGGTTATTCATCAATATCTTATTGTTCCTCAATAACAACTTGATCTACTGGATCTAAATCAATAGGATGTGGATTTTCTATGATTGGTTACACAATATTCAGTTAAACTGAAGGAGTATTATTAACAACAATGACTTTTAAACTTGAAGTAGAAGGTTGTTTTTCTTAATGATCTTTATCAGAAATAAGATTTTTGGATTGATCGCTCCCACTAATCAAGTCATTTTCAAGAAATTTAGCATTTCTTGATTCCACAAACCTAGTGGTATAAGATGGACAATAAAATTTATACATTTTAGATCGTTCAGCATATCCAACGAAATACACATTAATGGTTTTTGGGTCTATATTCTTTTCTTGTGGGTTATAAATTCTCACTTCAGACGGACATTCCCAAATGCGTACACATCTTAAACTCGATTTCTAACCTTTAAATAACTCAAATGGTGTCTTTGAGACAGCCTTGGTTGGAACTCAATTTAATATGTACACGGTCATCTTTAGTGTTTCAATCCACAAAGACTTAGGTAGCTTAGAGCTACTAAGCATACTTCACACCATATATAATAAAGTTTGGTTTCTTCTCTCTATAACATCATTCTTGTCTGGAGAACCAGACATAGTGTATTGGGTAACTATCCCATGCTCTTGAATAAACTTTGCAAATGGATCAAGTGTTTGTCCATCTTCAGTGTATCTAACATAAAATTCACCAACTCTATCTGATCTCACGTTCTTAATTTGTTTACCATATTGTTTCTCTACTTCTAATTTAAATGCTTTAAAAACATCTAATTCCTCAAACTTATTATGAAGCATATAGAGATACATATATCGTGAATAATCATCAATAAAGGTGATAAAATATTTCTGACCATAGGCGTCCATATCTGGACAACAAATATATATATGTATGATCTCTAATATTTATGAACTCCTCTTGGCACATTTCTTCTACTTGTTGGTTTGCTTTCCCTTTATGCAATCCACACAAGTATCATAGTCAGCAAAATCAAGAGTAGTAAGTACTACATCACTTACTAACTGTTTGATTCTATTAATGGAGATATGACATAATCTCTGATGTCACAATATAAAGGATTTCTCATTCATAACACAACGTTTTATACTAGCATACATCATATTGTAGTAAATATTTTCATGTAAATTAATTTGGAAAAGACATCAAACAAATTACCAAATCCAATAATTTTAGAATTAAACGATAAATTAATTTAGAATCCCAAAAATTAAAGGAATATCCCAAAGATAAAAGTCTTGAAACATAAATTAAATTGCTAGAAAAACTAGGTACATAAAATGTCCTTTCCAAATTTAAAACATATCCACTACTGAGAACTAAACTGCATGTTTCAATAGCTTCTACAAGCGATGACATCTTGTTTCCTGAGTAAATGTACTGTTTATTTCCCACTGGCTTCCTATGGTTTTGAAAACCCTATAAGGAATTTGAAATGTGGATCATAGTGCCAGAATCAATCCACCAAGTGTTATGATTAATATCAATCATATTAGATTCATAACATACAAATGAAGTTAACATAACTTTCTTATCAAGCCACTGATGAAATTTGGTGCAATCCTTCTTCATGTGCCCCTTCTTTTTACAAAAGAAGCACTTGGATTCCTTCTTGATTCCACTTTGGGAGACTACTTTAGCATTTTCCTTCTTTTTAGCATGATTATTTTTATTCTTTTGCATGGTCAAATATGAACTCTCTCCCATCTCCATTTGTAACCTACCCTATTCTTGAACACACATGGTCATTAATTTATTGATTGACCATTTATCCTTATATATGTTATAAGAAATCTTAAAGAGTCCATATTGTTGTAGGAGAGTGTTCAAAATATAATGAACTGGAAAGGACTCTGACATGTCAACTTCAAGGGATTTCAATTGAACCGTAATGTCCCTCATCTGTATGATGTACTCTCACACACCTCTTAATGCAGTGAGCCTTTGGGATGAAAACCTCATAATTAGGGTGCTTGCTAAAGCCTTTTTTGAAAACTAAAATTGCTCATCAATAGCCTTCAGAAAAGATTTAACTTTATCTTGTTGCTCTACTAACCAGCTAAGATCTTAGTCTTAATGAACATGACTGAGAGACGATTAGATCTCTACTATTTCTCATATTGGTCAACCCCATCAGGAAGCTAGGCTGGTTTCAATAATAGTGGTGGTTCATCTTTCCTTATAGCATAATCTATATCCATCTATCTTAATTGAAGAAAAATTTTGTAACACCCCATAATATAGTACAGTAGACAGTATGAATATAGAGAATCATAGTGACAGGAATAATGTTAATTTATGAATAAATAGGCTAAAATAGATGCTAAGAAATACAAAGGATAATTCAAGGATAATTTCCACAGAATAATTTTAAGAACATAATAGACAGTGTTAATAGTAGTAGATTTTTATTATATTTTTAAAAGGAGTTCTTTATTTAAAATTTATTGTGGATACCTAAAATTGGACCCTATAGTTTTAAGGAAAAATAATTTGAGGATTTATATGAGGTTATGAAGATAAATGGACAGACAGTATTTTAAGAAAAGGTAAAAAAAAAAAAAGTAAACTGAAACCAAAGTTAAAGAAGTCAAGACCAAATCTAGAATAATCGAGACCATAAGTAAATCGAGACCAAAGTTAAAGAAGTCGAGACCAAGTTTAGAATAATCAAAACCATAAGTAAACTGAGACCAAAGTTAAAGAAGTCGAGGCCAAGTCTAGAATAATCGAGACCAAAAGAAAACCAATAAAGACCTAATAACTATAGGTTTGAACACCCTTCGGTTTTTTATTTTTAATAAATTATAAAGTAATCTTTTGTCCAATTTTTCTTCACACGCCTAAAATTAGATAAATATTGAGTGAATAAAATTATGTAATGAGAAACAAGGGTGGCCAGCCATATGAAGATTATGGAGAATTCTAGGTTAGTCTTCTATTTATGTAAAGTGACAAATCATCCATTTTCTAGAATTTTCTACAAACCTCTCCAATTTTCAAGATTTCTTTGTAAAATTGGTCCATAAAAGGAAGGTGGTGGATGGCCATTTACATCCTTTTGGTCCAACCACGAGAAGGAAGAACAACCAAAAATAATTTTCAACCCTTCCAAAGAAACCAACCAAAGTTAGATGAGAAATTGATGAGGGGAAAAAGATCAAAGGAGAAAATTGATAGAAAATTGATGTTCAAGTAATTTGAAAGGGCAAGAGGATAGAATTCTAGTGTTTTAATATGATGTATGATTCTTAAACTTATTCTTTTAATTGTATTTAAGAATATTATAGTTTAATTAAGTAGAGAATTGATTGAATTGAGATATGAAAAATAAAGATGAAATGAGGTTTATAAGGGTTCTGGAATCTGTTTTAAGGTAGTAATTTATAGCTAGTATTCTAAGATTTTAATGAATGAATTTGAGGATGCTCAATATATTAAAGTTATTTATAAATATGTTAATTAAATGTTGGTAAAAGGAATTGAAGAAATTCTAAATGAGAAGAGAGTTATTAGGCAAAAATCTTGACTAACTCAGAATCAGGGATTCAGGGAAAATGTTACTATATTTTTATTGTACAAAATGATAGAGAAAGAATTAAAAGAATTGTTCAACATAAAAAATTTTCATGTATGTATTATATATAGGCCTATAAAATGGTATTACAATTTGATTTGTAGTTTAAGAAATATTTAGCTATAAGTGTCATCTGTCCAAATTGACTGGTAAACAAAATAAAGGTTACTATTTTCTATTGATATGGAGATCTTAGATTCTAAATTAGGGAAAGTGGTAAACATGAAAAATTATTATTTATATATTAACTAAATGACTGTAAAATGGTTTTGTAATTGGATGATCACGAGATTAATTATAAATAGGGAAATAAAGTCTGTTCGGATAGAGATTTCAGAACAGTAGGTTAATTTTAAAAATTCACTAATAATTGTACAGTGATCTAAATGACCTGAAATTTAAATATATTATAATATTTTATGTATAGTTTATGTAGAAATTAGAGTTTCAATAATTGGATAAGTATAGATTGAGTTATAAATAAAAGAACAGAGTCTGCCCATGTGTAAATTGCAGGGCAACAGTATTGACAGCAAGGTTAATTTTAAAGGATCACAATAAACTGTGTAATGGTGGGATTAATGTAAATTTTGGATATGTTGGAGTTTGAAATTTCTAATTTAATTATGAAGAAGAATTGAAATTGAATAAGTATAGAGAGAGATATAGAAAACAGAACATAGGCTGTCAGTGAGGGTTTTATATAGGCAAAATCTAGGAATTGAGAATTTTTAGGAAATTCTTTAATATATTTGTAATTAATATAATTTTATGTTAGTTAGTATCTAAATTAGAATTAATTGAATATGTAGAATCAAGAATAAGTAAAAGACAATGAAGAGTACTATGAGTGCTAAAGTAATGGACCGAAGAAAGAGGAAATGAAAAGTGTAATAGTCAAGTGCTCAGTAAAGTGAGTTATTTATACATCATTGTACATATTCCTTATCATAACATCATCCATTGCATTTAAATGAATATTGTTTTTTGATGACCAGATGTTTCTTTGTTATAGCTAATGATGAACCAAGCCTAAAGTGATTCATTGCTACTGAACTGTAATTATATTGTTTATTGACCCTAAATGATTCCAGTAAATATCTGATTTATTATTGAAAATTATTGCCAAAATAATTCTGATAATGTTTTTAAACTACAATTTGTACCCTTTGAATAACCAGTGTTCTATTGATGATATCCATAGTTTCCATCATTTCATATATGTGTTCTTGACAAAACTACTAGACCGATAGGGTAGTAAGGGAAATCCATCGGTATTGTGCATAATGGCCCTTTGGACAAGGTTAATTGTCCAGGACCCTAGTTGGGAGGGGATTTTTCCTAGCCATGAGGTCTACCCCGCCTTACTTATACAATGATATAGTGATACAATGATAGAGAGATACAGAGATATAGTGATGTGCCCCCTTTGTTTGTCATTTTCACTTATTTAATTGTGTTCTCAATGAAACAATGTTTATTGATATTCTTTGTTCATTGTTACCATTCATCCTATATTCTTCACTGTTACCCCACCCATACATATATCATGATATATATGTAACTCACTGAGTATGTTATACTCATCATATAGTGGTTTAATATTTTACAGGAATGAGATAGAGGAGACCATTTCCAAGTCAATTCCTTCTCCGACTTGGGACGTCAAGTACATTGAGGTAGAGTTTATTCTTTAAAGGTCTTATATGCAAATTTTTAGAGTTTCATAGTACTATATTTAGATAGAAGAAAATAAATATAGAATTATGTGAATAGTTGATAGTGATTGTCATTGTATAGTGATTAAATTGTGTTAAGCTTGTAACTGACAGATAAAAAGATATGTAACATAAGTAAAATGTCTAATGATTGATAATGATAATGACAAGCAATGATAGTGATAATGACAAAGACTGTGATACCGAAAATGATATTGTTTAATAGTGATTATGATATAATATGAAAGAAATTTAGAAGTGTCATGTATGATTATTGAATTTTAAAGTTGAAGACATAAGGTTGGTAAACAATTGGGAGTGTATTTCTTGCAGGTTGAGAAATTAATAAAATGTGATTTGGTGCTATTCTTACTGGGAATTAGATTGAATTTATAGACAAAACTCTGGCAAAATTTTCATAGGATTAATAATTAATAAAAGGAAATTAAATATCGATCAATGGTTTTGAATATAATTGTCTATATTGAGTAATGTTAGTGAGTTTTATGGGTTTTCGGTGACCTTAGGTCTACCCATGCCCTAGAACCATCATGTTTCAAAAGTGGAATGCGACAGATGTGGTATCAAAGCATGGCTTAGAAGATGTGTCATAAGTATCAATGATCTTGTAAGTGTACCATGGAGCATAGGATTTCGTCTCATCATTTGATATCATCTGTTATTATAGCTATCATCGTTGTTCGTTATGCTTTTCATCCTCTAGTTATATACATATGTATAAATATAATATGTAATATAGGAAGATGTACTTACTGAGATTTGAAAAAAAAAGTGATAATAAATTAAAGCGAATATGAACTGAAAGTGATTAAAAGTAACTAATGATGAAAATCCTTAAAAGCGATTTCACAAGTGAATAAGTGTAATAAGTAATAGTGTAAAAAGATATTGTTATTAATTGACTGATTTTGTAGGTGCGATAAGAATAATGAATAAATTAAGTGATTAGAAATATGGACAATTGTGCATAATAAATTATATACGATAAGAATGATAAATAAGTAAAGTGATTAGAATTATTGAAAGTGAGTAAAGGATAGAATAATGATAAGAATGGTAAATGAGTGGAGTGATTAGAAACATTGAAAGTGAGTTATACATATAAATAGCAAAAATTTAAAATTAATGAGGCATATAATAGTCAAAGTTCTAAGGATATAGTAAAGAAACGATGGTGATAGGATTTGTGTTTACATACAATAAGTAATATATTGGGAACTTAGGAAGTATGATTATAATGAAAGAATAGTTACAGAATCAAAGATATAGCGACTAATAAATAATAAGAATTCCTATAAGAGTATAATTAATTGATTACTGAAATTTAGTCATAAGTCGAGCATATTGAAATATTAGAAAATATAATTGCAATAGTAATTTAGAGAAATGCAGGATTAATATCAATAAGCGAGTGATGTTAATAAGGGGTAGTATAAGTGGTATGAAGAACATGGAATGGTGTAAAGTGATATGGAAACTATGAAAATAGAGTATTAGTCTAAGAATGTTAATAAGTGATATATAGAAATTGAAATGCAAAGTTATTTGGAAACTGTTCGAGGTATATATATTGATGAATACAACATTGGTTAAGAAAATATGAGGACGAATTTTATTAAAGAGGGATAGAGTATAACACCTCAGACTGTGGTACAATAGACAGTATGAATATAGAGAATCATAGCAATAAGAATAATGTTAATTTAAGAATAAATAGACTAAAATAGATACTAAGGAATACAGAGAAAAATTCAAGGACAATTTTCACAAAAGAATTTTAAGAATGGAATAGACAATGTTAATAGTAGTGGATTTTGATTATGTTTTTAAAGGAGTTTTTTATTTAAAATTTATTGTGGATACTTGAAGTTGGAGCACATAATTTTAAGGAAAAAAAATTTGAGAATTTATATGAGGTTAGGAAGGAAAATGGATAGATAGTGTTTTAAGCACATGTAAAAAAAAAAAAAAAGTAAACTGATACCAAAATTAAAGAAGTAGAGACCAAGTCTAGAATAATCGAGACCAAAAGTAAACTAATCAAGACCTAATGACTATAGGTTTGAACACCTTTCAGTATTCGATATTTAATAAATTCTAAAGCAATCTTTTGTCCAAGTTTTCTTCACACACCTAAAATTAGATAAATATTGAGTGAGTAAAATTATTTAATGGGAAAAAAGGGTGGCCAGCCACATGAAGATTATGGAGAATTCTATATTAGTCCTTTCATTTAAGTAAAGTGACAAATCATCCATTTTCTAGAATTTTCTACAAACCTCTCCAATTTTCAAGATTTATCTATAAAATTGATCTATAAAAGGAAGGTGGCGGATGGCCATTTACATCCTTTTGGCCCAACCATGAGAAGAAAGAACAACCAAAAATAATTTTCATCCCTTCCATAGAAACCAACTAAAGTTAGATGGGAAATTGATGAGGTAAAAAAGATCAAAGGAGAAAATAGATAGAAAATTGATATTCAAGTAATTTGGAAGGGCAAGAGGATGGAATTCCAGTGTTTTAATATGAGATATGATTCTCAAAATTAGTCTTTTAATTTTATTTAAGAGTATTATAGTTTAATTAAGTAGAGAATTGATTGAATTGAGCTGTGAAAGATAAAGATGAAATAGGGTTTATAAGGGTTTTGGAATCTGTTTTAAGGCAATAACTTATAGCTAGTATTCTCAAATTTTAATGAATAAATTTGAGAATCCTAAAAACATAAAAGTTTTTGATAAATATGTTAATTAGATTTCTATAAAAGTAATTTAAGAAATTCTAAGTGAGAAGAGAGTTATTAGGCAAACATTGTGACTAACTTGGAAACAGGGTTTCAGGGAAAATGTTACTGTATTTTTATTATACAAAATGATAAAGACAAAATTAGAAGAATTATTCAACATTAAAAGTGTTCATTTATGTCTTTTATAGAGACTTGTAAAATGGTTTTTCAATTGGATTTCTAGTTTAAGAGATATTTAGCTATAAGTGTCATCTACCCGAATTGATTGGTAAACAAAATAATGGTTACTATTTTCTATTGATATAGAGATCTTAGATTCTAAATTAGGGAAAGTGGTAAACATGAGAAATTATTATTTATATATTAAATAAATGACTGTAAAAGAGTTTTGTAATTGGATGATCACGAGATTAATTATAAATAGGGAAATAAAGTCTGTTCGGATAGAGATTTCATAACAGTAGGTTAATTTTAAAAATTCACTAATAATTGTACAGTGATCTAAACAACCTGAAATTTAAATATGTTATAATATTACATATCTAGTTTAATTAGAAATTATAATTTCAATAATTGGATAAGTATAGATTGAGTTATAAGCAAAAGAACAAAGTCTGCCCATATGTAAATTGTAGGGCAGCAGGGCTAATTTCAAAGGATCACCATAAACTGTTTAATGGTGGAATTAATTTGAATTTTGGATATATTTGAGTTTGAAATGTCTAGTTTAATTATGAAAAATAATTGAAGCAATTGAATAAATATAGAGAGAGATATAGGAAACGGAACACTTGCTGTCAGTGAGGGTTTTATATAGGCAAAATCTAGAAATTGGGAATTTTTAGGAAATTCTTTAATATAAGTGTAATTAATGTAATTTCATATTAGTTAGTATATAAATTATAATTAATTGAATATATAGAGTCAAGAATGAGTAAAAGACAATAAAGAGTACTACGAGTGCTAAAGTAATGGACCAAAGAAAAGGGAAATGGAAAGTGTAATAGTGAAGTGCATAGTGAAGTGAGTTATTTATACAACATTGTACATGTTCCTTATCATAACATCATCCATTGCATTTAAATAAGCATTGTTCTTTGATAACCAAATGTTTCTTTATTATAGCTAATGATGAACCAAGCCTAAAGTGATTCATTACTACTGAACTGTAATTGTATTGTTTACTGATGCTAAGTGATTCCAGTAAATATCTGATTTAGTATTGAAAATTATTACCAAAATGATTTTGATAGTGCTTTTAAACTACCATTGTACCCTTTGTATAACCAGTACTCTATTGATGATATCCATAGTTTCCATCATTTCATATATGTGTTCTTGACATAACTACTAAACTGATGGGGTAATGGGGGAAATCCATTGGCATTATGCACAATGGCCCTTTGAATAGGGTTAATTGTCCAGGACCTTAGCTGGGAGGGGATTTATCCTAGCCGTGAGATCTGGCCCGCCTTACTTATATACTGATACAATGATACAGAGATATAGTGATACAATTATCTGTCCCTTAGTCTGTCATATTCACATATTTAATTGTGTTCTAAATGAAACAGTGTTTATTGATATTCTTTGTTCATTATTACCATTCATCTTATATTCTTCACTGTTACCCCACCCATACATGTATCATGATATATATGTAACTCACTGAGTATGTTATACTCTTCATATAGTGGTTTAATATTTTACAGGAATGAGATAAATGAGGTTGTTTCCAAGTCAATTCCTTCTCTGACTTGGGACGTCAAGTACATCAAGATAGAGTTTATTCTTTAAAGGTCTTATGTGTAAATTCTTAGAGCTCCATGGTACTATATTTAGATAAAAGAAAATAAATATAGAATTATGTGAATAGTTGATAGTGACAGTCATTATATAGTGATTAAATTGTGTTAAGCTTATAATTGATAGATAAAAAGATATGCAACATAAGTAAAATCTCTAATGATTGATACTGATATTGGCAGGCAATGATAGTGATAATGACCAAGACTGTGATACCGAAAATGATATTGTTTAATAGTGATTATGATATAATATGAAAGAAATTTATAAGTATCATGTATGATTATTGAATTTTAGAGTTAAGGACATATGGTTGGTAAACAATTAGGAGTGTATTTTTTGCAAGTTGAGAAATTGATAAAATATGATTTGGTGCTATTCTTACTAAGAATTAGATTGAATTTATAGACAAAACTCTAGCAAAATTTTCATAGGATTAATAACTAATAAAAGGAAATTAAATATCGATGAATGGTTTTGAATGTAATTGTCTATATTGAATAATGTTAGTGAGTTCTACCAGTTTCCGATGACCTTAAGTTATCCGTGCCCTAGAACTGTCATATCCCAAAAGTGGAATGTGACAAATTTTCTCCTTCCAGACTTTATAGTTATCACCCCTCAGTTCGGAAATATCAAATTTCATATCAGAAGTAGTTTGTAAAACTGCATAACATTAAAATACACATACTTATTAATAAAATCTTAGGCAACATATAACCAATCATAATTTACCAATGCAAATCATGCAAAATGTGAACTAATTTAATATATCAAAACTACCTGTGAACTAAGTTTTAATATAAGTCAATTCACATTTCTTCTTATGATGATACTAGCAAATTTTTATCTTTCAATATCATAACATCCTAATTTAATTAAATTAATATAAAAATTTCCTATGGGATAAATTTTAATATATTAACTTAACTAATTACAGCTAATACCTTATATACTTTATTTGATTTTTGAGGCCTTAATTATATATAATTTTATCAATTAAAGATGTTGTAGCTATTTTTGAATTAATTAAATTATACATAAAAATCACTAAGCATTTATTTATTTTATGCATAATTTATCACATATAATTGCATATATTTAATTATAACTTAAAAATAAAAAATGCAATTAATTAACCAAATATTAAAAAATGCATAAAATAATTAAGATTTTGGACTAAATTAAAAAAAATAACTTTTTAGGGACTAAACTGAAATTTTTAGGGACTAAAAATTAAAAAATATGAATTTTCAGGTTATAAATTAATAAAATAAAAATTTGGGGTTCAATCTGAAAAAAGGAAAAGAAAATATGGGGTCAAAATTATAATAAAATAAAAATTTGAGGTTCAATTTAAAAGAAATAGGAAACGCGAGTCAAAATTGTAATTAGAAAAAAATAAAACGATGTCATTTCCTAAAGACTGAATCCAATAATCCAAACAACATGACCAAATGTCGTTGGATTGTCAAGCTATTAAACGATATGTCGTTTTATATAAACGACATAATTGATTGTCGTTTAGATCGTCCCTTATCTTTAGCCGGGTTAACTCGACCTGGAATCAACCCAAATGCAATCCGGTTTAAAACTCAACTGTTTCTACTCCATTTCTTCACCATTTTTGACATTTTAAGCTTAAAATCTGTCACACCCAACTCCAGTGGTGCGACGGTCCTAGGACAAGGGTAGGCTTAAGGCCACAATAAACTTGTAGAACTCACATATCCTAGATCTCAAACACATTTATATCAAATATAAATATCATACAATATCATTTCATAATCCATATAAGCATAATTTACTTCTTTATTATATCATTTCATAATTCTCTCTTGTTCCTTATTGATCAAAAGATGTATCCCACATCACTAAGGAACAAAGGTAACCCAAAAATAACAAATTATACATCAAAATATTATCATCCCCAATGACTAACTACGGAGCTCTAGAGTATACTCCCAATACATATTGAACCATAATTGCATGTAATGATTATACAAAAATATCTCAAAATTATTATAATGAAGGCTTCTTGGGAGAATGAGTCAAGAAGCTTGATCTTCTCTATTAGCCCCTCACGAGCTATACTATCACTTGAAATCCACATAAGAGGAGTGAGCCTTCAACTCAGCAAGATATGAACATGCCATATGAAAGAAATATACAGACATATATATATAATCCAAAGGAAATATCAATTTCAAGATCATGGGTAAGAATCATCATATAGTTAGGCTCACAAGAAACAGAAGTGCTCACAATCGAATAGCACTATCAAATATGATGGTAGAACTACAGAGTGCATCAGTAGCCATGCTACCTATATCACAACAGAGTGCATCGGTAGTCCTTGCTACCTTATCGCAAACGCATGCTTGGCCAGGCATACGCCTAGAGCTCATGGTCCCCTCTAGGTGGAACACTGGTACAGAACCCTACCAGCTAGGTTTCCAAAGTGCACAATGGACCAATGAATTTACTCTCATTGGGAAGAGCGTTCTATCCATAGGGTCATATAGTTTCAATCTCACAAGAAATATATTGGTCACAAGACCATCAACGTATATCACAATTTCTATCAATTTTAACAAGTAAGAAGCAAGTGAGAATCATGTGAACTTGATCTATCAAAATTGACCAAGTCACTTACAATATATATATATATATATATATATATATATATATATATATACATGGTAATTTCATGAACAAGTGAGAAATCTCGATTTTTAGGATATCATAAATTTTCAGTTAATAGCTCAAGGATAAAATATCAAATATGCAAGAATCATATGGTTTAGCATTATGAATATTCGGTCATATCATCTCAAAGAAATACTAAACAATTACAATGTTCATACTTACCACTTACACAATTTTATCTTTGAATTCCTTTCAGCAGTTTGGCTCACACAATTCTCCTCAATTTTCCTTGATTTTCCTCTCCTAAGAAATTTCCCCAAATATTCAAAATTAGGGTTTTCCTAAATCAATAATATTCAACATGATTTCTTAATAATTAACCATCTTAGAGTTTCTATTCTTAATTCCCAACATCAATTTAATTTATCTCTTAAAGAAAAATCTGCATTTAATTTGAATTTACTGTTCATATTACTGTTCATGACAGTCCATTAATTCTGATTTCTCTAACATTAGTTACAATGTATAATCTTAAAATGCTTGCAATAAATTTCTATATACCCATAATTAATTATTCTAACTACCAGACTTAATTAATCTAAAAGAAAATGAAACTTGAAGAAATTTATCTTATTTCTCCAATATTGAATTTTCTAAGATATTCTGCTTGAATCTGACAATTGATGCCTTATAATATGATAATCTAGAGATCTAATGCATTAATTTTGAATATTAAATTCTTAGACAAGAAATGGAACAAATCTGGGAAAGACGAAAAAAGAACGAAGAAAGAAGAAAGAAAAACCGCACAGAAAATCATTAATGGTCACTGGGTTAAATAGGCCACTGCTCAAAATCCCGCTCGCCAACTCGCCTCGACAATGCTACTTCGTATAAGCCAGCTCGCATTTTCCATCTCACCAAACTGATCCGGCAATGCCAGTCCACAAAAGCCACTTCGCGAATCTCACTTCGTATAACTAGTTCGCAAATGCCACCTCGCATATGTTTCCTCGCCAAACTTCTCCTCGCGAACTCTTCCTGGCATATGCCACCTCGGCAATACCTCTTCGCCAAATCCTATTCGTGAACTGCCACTTCGTACATTCCCTCTTCGCCAAACTCTGCTCACGAACTGCCACTTCACACATTCCCTCTTCACATAATGCCTCTTCACATAATGCCTCTTCGCATAATGCCACCTCGCCTTTTCCTCTTCGCCAAAACCTTCTTCACATATGCTGCCTCGCATATGTCTCTTCGCCAATTGCCACTTCGGCAATCTCTCTTCGTCACTTCACTAGGTTGCATTGTCGGCTCGCAAAATGCCACCTCGCATTTTGTCGGCTCGCCATAACTAGATCCTGCTGAGCTAAAACTCTTCCTCAGTAACTTATACTTTACCAGCTCGCAAATGAGCCACAAACGTCCAAACTTCCTGATTCTTTTTGTCACTTAAAATAGACATGCAGGGGCTCAACATATCCAAAATTCAGATTACAAAGGTGACTACACTGATCATGGTGACTTTCTAAATTCACCTAGACTTACTGCCCCAAAATCCATCTGAACAGACCTGATAAATTCCACTCTCTATTGAGTTATACTTATCCAAAATTCCTGAAATTTTATAGCCAATAACACAACACACAAAGTAACATTTCTCATGCTTGCACCTTTGGCTCAAACTACCTCAACCATTCCCAGAAATTTCAAACAAACACAGAGTCCCTGCAGATATACTAAACCAGACAAGTCCTGCTCAAGGAGGCATAACTCCTCACAAACACAGAATTTTACCAAGCCATTTTACAGAATTAAAGATGAAACATAAATCCACAACTTTGATGTTTTACACTTTATCAAATTATTTCTTTAAGAACTTGCAATCAACCTCCCAAATTCCTGCAACCAGAAATTTACTGCATCTACTCAAAATATTCATATCTTAAATTAATTAATTCTTCAAGTATACAGTAAATAAAAATACAACAAAAATGACAGATATTGCATTCTTCTCCCCTTAAATAAATTTGTCCTCGAATTTATAATAACTTGCCTCAAACCTGAAAGAGATGGGAATATTTATCTTGCATGCTTCACTCACTTTCCCATATGCATTCTTCCAAAGCTTGATTTCTCCATAGGACTTTAACCATTGGTATCTCCTTATTTCTTAGCTTCTTAACCATTCGATCCACAATGAAAATTGGAGTTTCTTCATATATTAAATCCGGTTGAAGGTCCACTTCCGGCACTTGTAGCACATGAGAAGGATCGGCCATATACTTACGAAGCATCGATACATGAAATATTGGATGCACCTTGTCCATGCTAGGAGGCAAAACCAACTTATATGAAACCTCCCCAACCTTACTCAGAATTTCAAAAGGTCCAATAAATCGAGGAGATAGCTTGCCTCTCTTGCCAAACCTTTGAACTCCTTTCATTGGAGAGATCTTTAGAAATACAAGATCTCCAATGGAAAACTGAAGATCTTTCCTCTTCAGGTCGGCATAACTCTTTTGGAGACTGAAAGCTATCTTCAATCTTTCTCGGATCAGTGGAAACTTTTCTAAAGTATATCATATCAATTACAATCCTTCGATATACTTTTCTCCCACTTCATCCCAACACAATGGGGATCTGCATTTCCTTCCATACAAAGCTTCATAAGGAGACATCTGAAGCGAGGAATGGTAGCTGTTATTGTAAGCAAACTCTATAAATGGCAAGTGAGCATCCCAATTCCCTCCAAAATCTAGAATGCATATCCTCAGCATGTATTCTAGAGTTTGGATGGTCCTCTCTGATTTCCCATCTATTTGCGGATGAAAAGATGTGCTGAAATCAAGCTGAGTACCCAGACATTCTTGCAATTTCTGCCAAAACCTCGAGGTGAACTGAGTACCTCTATCTGAGATAATCGAAACTAGAACTCCATGAAGTTTGACAATCTCATCCACATAAATCTGGGCATACTGAGAAGTTCCATAAGTCGTCTTAACTGGTAGGAAATGAGCTGACTTGGTTAATCTATCCATAATGACCTATATTTAGTCATAGCCTCTTGAAGTTCTTGGCAATCCAACCACAAAATCCATAGTCACCCTCTCCCATTTCCATTCCGGCAATGGCAACTCTTGGAGTAACCCCGATGGATTCTGATGCTCGAACTTGACTTGCTGACAAGTTACACATTTGGCTACATATTCTGCAACATCTCTTTTCATTCCACTCCACCAATATGAATTCTTAATGTCATGGTACATCTTCGTTGCACCTGGATGCACATTATACTTGGTATGATGTGCTTCCTTAAGAATCATATCTCTTAACCCATCAACTTCTGGAAAACATAGCCTGCTACCATGCCTTAACATGCCATTAGCCACATTAAATTCTGGAGCTTTTTTTGATCCCACATCATTCTTTATCTTCACCAACTGAGAGTCTTTATTTTGAGCTTCTCTAATTTGATCTATGAGAATCGGCTTGACTTGGAAATTTGCCAAAAGCACTCATGAATCTGACAGTTCCAAACTGATTCCATTATAATGCAATCTCTGCACTTCCCTCACTAAAGGCCTTCTACTCACTTGAATATGGGCTAAGCTCCCCAAGAACTTCATGTTCAGTGCATCAGCTACAACATTAGCTTTCCCTGGATGATATAAGATTACACAGTCATAATCCTTAAGCAATTCGACCCACTTTCTATGCCTAAGATAAGATCTTTCTGCTGAAATATATATTTTAAACTCTTATGATTTGTGAAAATCTCACACTTCTCACCATACAGGTAGTGTCTCCAGATCTTCAATGCAAACACTACTGCTGCCATCTCAAGATCATGAGTTGGATAATTTATCTCATGCTTCCTTAACTGCCTAGAAGCATAGGCTATCACTCTTCCATACTGCATAAGCACACAGCCAAGTCCCACTCTCGATGCATCACAATACACCGCATATCCTCCTTCACCCGACGACAAAGCTAAGACAGGTGTCGTGGTGAGACAAGTCTTTAACTTCTGGAAGCTCTCTTCATATGCATCTGACCAAAGAAATTTGACTTGTTTCTGGGTGAGCTTGCTCAACGGAGCTACAATCTTGGAAAAGTCTTGAACAAACCTCCTGTAGTAACCTACCAAACCCAAGAAACTTCTAACTTCTGAAACATTCGTGGGTCTAGGCCAGCTAAAAATTGCATCAACCTTTCTAGGATCAACTTTAATCCTTTCTTTGCTCACTATATGACCCAGAAAACCTACACTCTCATGCTAGAATTCACACTTTGAAAATTTGGCAAACAGCTGATGCTCTCTCAAAATCTGCAACACAATTCTAAGGTGTTCCTCATGCTCTTCTTTACTCTTAGAATATACAAGAATGTCATCTATAAACACAATGACAAACTTGTCCAAGAATGGCCTGAACACCCTATTCATCAAATCCATAAATGCAACTGGTACATTAGTCAATCCAAATGGCAACACTAAGAACTCATAGTGTCTATATCTGGTCCGGAATGCCATCTTCGATACATCCTCATTCTGAATTCTCAAGTGATGGTATCCCGACCTCAAGTCTATCTTGGAGAAATAACTTGCACCTTGTAACTGATCAAATAGATCATCTATTCTTGGCAAAGGATACTTATGCTTGATAGTTATCTTGTTGAGCTGTCTGTAGTCGATACATAATCTCATAGAACGATCCTTCTTCTTTACAAATAGTACAGGTGCTCCCTACGGTGAACTATTGGGTCTAATAAATCCTTTGTCAAGCAAATCTTGCAATTGAGTCTTCAATTCTTTCAACTCAACTGGTTCCATACGTTAAGGAGGAATAGAAATCGGACTCGTGCCAGGTAGCAACTCTATACTGAACTCTATCTCTCTATCCGGTGGCAAACCAGGTAATTCTTCAAGAAATACATCCGGGAACTCATTGACTATTGAAATCTACTCCATGCTTCTCACTTCCTTACCTGTATCCCGGACATATGGCAAATACCCTTGGCAACCCTTTCTCAATAACCTTCTTGCCCTAATGACAGATATCACATTGTATGGTATCTCGCTCCGCTGCCCTTGAAACTCAAATTCCTCACCCGAAGGTGGCTTAAATACAAGCTTCTTCCCATTACAATCTATAATGGCATAGTACTTGGATAACCAATCCATGTCCAATATCACATCAAACTTCAACACTGGCAATTCAATCAAATCTACATTCAAGCCTGCCATCTATACTAACCACATAGGATGGATAGGAGTTCTGAACTTCAATCTCTTCCTCTAAAAGAGTAGAAAAAACCAACACACTTTCAAGTAATTTACAAGGCACATGCAACTTTTTAGCAAAACATGACGACACAAAGGAATGCGTAGCTCCCGAATCAAACAATACTCTAGCATTCAAGGCTTGAATTGGAAGAATACATGTAACCACTATATTAGATGCTTGGGCTTCATGCTGAACTAAAGAAAAAACTCTCCCTCTGCCTCAACCCATAGGAGTCGATCCAGAAGCCTGAGCCTCATGCTGACCTGATTCTCTGCCAGCCTCAATGGTCCTGTCCAGAATACCTCTACCTCCTCTTGGCTGCTGACTAATGCTCCTCTCTCTACTCATCTGAACTGTAGCCTAAGAAGCTTGAGGTCTACCTCCAAAGGGTGGTTGTGGATAATTCTTGAGAAAGTGACCTTGCTGTACACACCTGAAACAAGCTCCTGATGCATAATGATAAGGCCCACTATGAAATTTGTCGCATGAAGGACACAGAGGTTTAGGAACCCTAGGTGATGCAAAGCTAGCTAATCCCTGACTCATCTGAGAAGTAGGTTCAGAAGTAGTCCTACTCTGCTGTAATCTCCCTGAAGGTCCTCTATACCCACTCCTAGGAGCTGACTGATGAGCCACTACCATCGTCTTCATCCCACTATCTGGTTTGGAAGAACTGTCAACTTTAAACTTCTTCTTTTTAACCCTCTTTGATCTGGCTTCCATTTCCCTATTCTTAATTATCCTTGCTTTGTCCACCAGCTTGGAATAAGAATCAAATTCAAGTGTAGCTAAAAGTTTGAACAATGGAGCCACTAACCCTCTGCGGATTCGCTGAATCCGTGCCTCTTCTGTAGGCACCAGTATAGGAGCAAACTTACTCAATTGACTTAACTTCCTGGCGTACTCAGAAACACTCATGCCAGGGGGTCTAAACCAATCTCTCAAACTCCAGGGACTTAGCTTTCTTCACACTTTTAGGAAGAAACTCATTCAGCACTAACTCATTGAATCTCTCCCATGATAAATCTTCATTTTCCCGAAGCATACCAGAAATGCTTCTCTTGAACCAGTCCTTGGCCTCAGCCTTCATCAGATATCCTACAAACTCTATGGCTCTTCTATCAGGAATTCTTAAAATTTGTACTTTCTCTTTAATTTCTTCTAGGAAATCCATAGGATTCACTTCCCCTTTGTATTCTGAGGGCTTAAGCTTTAAGAGTTTCTCAAATGATACCTCTTCCTCTTATCGTACTACAGGTGTTGGAACCACAGAAGGAATAGGAATTTCCAGAATCTGAACTGGAGGTACCTGTTGCTGCCTTTGCTGAGTAATAAACTCAGCTATCATTGCATAGTTCCTCTGCAGCTGGTCTATCTGTTGTGCCATATAAGTCACATCCACTAGTGGCACAAGAGGAACCTCATCACCTCCAATCCCACCTACTGAACCGTCTTCAGAAGGGAGATCCCGTCTAGGACTGCCTCGACCTCGTCCTCTACCGCGACACGGAGGCATCTCGATACTGATAAGAAGATGAAACATTATCAGACTCATTACGCATACTTAACGCAGATATAAATACCAAAGGAAGACACAATTGAACGAGACATAAATCCTAAGCTCCGTAGTTATCTTAATCAACTCTTATACTAGTGCTCATGCATCTCTATCTATCTTCTATGCTAAGGATTATAAACCTATAGCTCTGATACCACCTCTGTCACACCCCAACTCCAATGGTGCGACGGTCCTAGGGCAAGGGTAGGTTTAAGGCCACTATAAAACCGTAGAACTCACATATCCCGGATCTCAAACATATTTATATCAAATATAAATATCATACAATATCATTTCATAATCCATATAAGCATAATTTACTTCTTTACTATATCATTTCATAATTCCCTCTTGTTCCTTACTGATCAAAAAGGTTAATCCAAAAATATCATTTCACTAAGGAACAAAGGTAACCCAAAAATAACAAATTATATACCAAAATATTATTATCCCCAATGACTAACTACGGAGCTCTAGAGTATACTCCCAATATATATTTTATATACAATGATTATACAAAAATATCTCAAAATTATTACAATGAAGGCTTCTTGGGAGAATGAGTCAAGAAGCTTCATCTTCTCTATTAGCCACCTCACGAGCTACACTATCATCTGAAATCCACATAAGAGGAGTGAGCCTTCAACTCAGCAAGATATGAACATGCCATATGAAAGAAATATACATACATATATATATATAATCCAAAGGAAATATCAATTTCAAGATCATGAGTAAGAATCATCATGTGGTTAGGCTCACAAGAAACAGAAGTGCTCACAATCGAATAGCACTATCAAATATGATGGTAGAACTACAGAGTGCATCGGTAGCCATGCTACCTATTACAACAGAGCACATCGGTAGTCATTGTTACCTTATCACAAACGCATGCTTGACCAGGCATACGCCTAGAGCTTGTGATCCCCTCTAGGTGGAACACTAGTACAGAACCCTACCAGCTAGGTTCCCAAAGTGCACAATGGACTAATGAATTTACTCTCATTGGGAAGAGCGCTCTATCCATAGGGTCATATAGTTTCAATCTCACAAGACCATCAACATATATCACAATTTCTATCAATTTTAACAAGTAAGAAGCAAGTGAGAATCATATGAACTTGATCCAAAAAAATTGACCAAGTCACTTACAATATATATATATATATATATATATATATATATACATGGTAATTTCATGAACAAGTGAGAAATCTCGGTTTTTAGGATATCATAAATTTTCAATTAATAGCTCAAGGATATAATATCAAATAAGCAAGAATCATATGGTTTAGCATTATGAATATTCGGTCATATCATCTCAAAGAAATACTAAACAATTTTAATGTTCATACTTACCTCTTATACAATTTTATCTTTGAATTGCTTTCAGCAATTTGGCTCACACAATTCTCCTCAATTTTCCTTGATTTTCCTCTCCTAAGAAATTTTTCCAAATATTCAAAATTAGGATTTTTCTAAATCAATAATATTCAACATGTTTTTTTAATAATTAACTATCTTAGAGTTTCTATTCTTAATTCCCAACATCAATTTAATTCATCTCTTAAAGAAAAATCTGTATTTAATTCGAATTTACTGTTCATGTTACTATTCATGACAGTCCATTAATTCTGATTCCTCTAACATTAATTACAATGTATAATCTTAAAATGCTTGCAATAAATTTCTATACACCCATAATTAATTATTCTAACTGCCAGACTTAATTAATCTAAAAGAAAAAGAAACTTGAAGAAATTTACCTTATTTCTTCAACACTAAATTTCCTAAGATATTCTGCTTGAATCTGACAATTAATGCCTTATAATATGCTAATCTAGAGATCTAATGCATTAATTTTGAATATTAATGCCTTAGACAAGAAATGGAACAAATCTGGGAAAGACGGAAGAAGAACGAAGAAAGAATAAAGAAAAACCGCACAGAAAATCGTTACTAGGCACTAGGTTAAATTTGTCACTGCCCAAAATCCTGCTCGCTAGCTTGCCTCGGCAATGCTACCTCGCATAAGCCAACTTGCAATCCCCAGCTTGCACTTTCCATCTCGCCAAACTGATCCAACAATGCCACTCCGCAAAAATCACTTCGCGAATCCCATTTCGCATAACCAGTTCGCAAATGCCACCTCGCATATGTTGCCTCGCCAAACTTCTCCTCGCTAACTCTTCCTCACATATGCCGCCTCGCATATTCCACCTCGGCAATACCTCTTCGCCAAATCCTATTCGCGAACTGCCACTTCGCACATTCCTTTTTCGCCAAACTCTGCTCGCAAACTGCCAATTCGCACATTTCCTCTTCGCATAATGCCACCTCGCCTTTTCCTCTTCGCCAAATCCTTCTTCGCATATGCTGCCTCGCATATGTCTCTTTGCCAATTGCCACTTCGGCAATCTCTCTTCGCCACTTCCAGCTCACAAATGAGCTACAAACGTCCAAACTTCCTGATTCTTTTTGTCACTTAAAATAGACATGCAGGGGCTCAACATATCCAAAATTCAGATTACAAAGGCGACTACACTGACCATGGTGACTTTCTAAAATCACCCAGACTTACTGCCCCAAAATCTATCCGAACAGACCTCATAAATTCCGCTCTCCACTGAGTTATACTTATCCAAAATTCTTGAAATTTTACAGTCAATAATGCAACACACAAAGGAACATTTCTCATGTTTACACCTTTGGCTCAAACTGCCTCAGCCATTCCCAAAAATTTCAAACAGACACAGATTCCCTGCAGAAATACTAAACCATATAAGTCTTGCTCAAGGAGTCATAACTCCTCACACACATAGAATTTTACCAAGCCATTTTACAGAATTGAAGATGAAACATAAATCCACAACTTTGATGTTTTACACTTTATCAAATTATTTCTTTAAGAACATGCAATCAACCTCCTAAATTCATGCAACCAGAAATTTACTGCATCTACTCAAAACACTCATATCTTAAATTAATTAATTCTTCAAGTATACAGTAAATAAAAATACAACAAAAATAACAGATATTACAAAATCATTCTTTTATGAATTTTTATTAGTTTTAAGCTATTAAATCATTACTACAACGTCAAAAAATAAAAAACCCGAAATAAAAAAAAAAATTGCTGAAAATTCAAATTCTAATTATCTAAGTTTAATTCGATTTCCATGCTATATAATCCCATAAAACAAGCAAAACAAAGATTTTCACATACTCTGAAACCAAATGTAAAAGCAAAAAACATATAAAGTATGTTTTAAATTATCATACTTTATATATAATATTAAACAGCGGAAATTAAATCATAAATATCTCCAGGCATTGCTTATTATTTGTTGCAGGAATAACCACGAATTACAGATGAAGTTTTTTATATTTTTCTCTTAATTTCAAATGGTGAATTTTTGTATAAATAAGAGTAAATCTAGAGATCTCTACATATACACTTCACTATTAACTGTCCCATCACAGTTAATGGCGATTATGAACAATTATGCCCAAGAAATAGAAGAAGGGGAAAAGTAGATCACTATATTAATGGAGTGGCCAACTCCATGTTAAGGGGGAAAAATAACTTGCACTATCAACATAGTAACATGAGATGTGATTTTCTGCAGAAAATGGAGGGGGAAAAAAAACAGAAAGCAAAACAAATCTGCTACAAAAAACAAGCAAAGAAAACCCGATAATGGAACTTGAATACTAGACATAAAACTTTCAAAGAGCTAACCAACCCAATCAAAAAGAAAAAGGAAAAGAATGTAACAACATTCCAACCTTCAATCAGAAATCTGTATTAGAAAAATTAGCTTTTTTAGCATTGAAAATACTACTCTTAACACAAAAGCAATAAAATCTTGCTTCCGGGAAACTTGATCCAACAAAACTCATGTGATCCAACATGAGAAAATTCATGTGATCCAACAAAACTCAATGAATTATAGAAAGAAGAAAAACATCTATCAACTTAAATATTCAAGAATCAAGATTGATTGAAGTTGAGAAACATCACATGCATAAGCATAATAATCATCTTGCAGAATATTAGACAAATGATGATTTCAACTTGTTTAAGGGAAAATCTTCATGCAACGCCTTAGATTTGTTAACTGTCTCACTAAAGGGTAACACCAGTGCGTATAACGTACTAAAAATATATATACAACGTTAATTCACATTGTTTTAGTATAACAATTAGATTTACTCAAATATCTCAATTTTTTCTTATATTTTAATCATTGATATAAAAATTTTGTTTAACTTAAAATATTTATTTCTGATTTATAGAGCTAAGCAGAATAAATAGGACATGAATGCATAATAAATTAGTTACAATATAAAGTGTGTGAATTTATTGTTTGCAATTTGTAGCTTAAAATTTATTTCAAATTAAAAAGTTGTGTTGATTTTCTTTTTCTTTTTTTAATTATTGGAGTGGATTTTTGAGTTTCAAACCTTATTACCCACTATTCAATTACCTCAAATTTATTTATTTGGTGTTGTATTCTGTTTTATGCTATTAGTTATAGTTTATTTTTCCAAGTTTTTGTTTATTTTTTATAGTAGTTATAGTTTATTTTTCTAATTTTTTGTTTATTTTATACTATTACTTATAGTATATTTTTCTAAGTTTTTGTTTATTTATGTTATCCTTTGGATAGTTTGTGTTTTTAGTTGCATTCTTTTTTTATTCTACTGTTGGTACAAGGTGATTTATTGGAAAAATGGGCTTAAAAAGTTCTTATTTTAATAATTGAATTAATGGTTCGCTCCTTAGAGAAGTTTTGGTGATGCTTTGAAGCTATCTGTATGGTTGTTTTGCTCAATATTGGGCATATTAGTACGCAACACGACCATATTAGAATAACAGAGATTCAACTAAAGAGGTAATAGTGCACATGTTGATATTCAACATGGGCACCTAATCTCAATATTCAAATTCAAATTGTGACTTGCAACATGACCATGTTGGATATCGACATGGGCATGCTGTGCTGGCTCAACAGATATGGATTAAATACTTTTTATTAGATTTTTTTGTTTAAAAAATATGGAGAATTTGGAAGAAGGCTTTTAAAAATAAAGAAGAATGAGCAGAGAAGAGACATTGCCTTGAATAAAAAACCACAAATTTAGTATTCTACTTTAACTTTTTGAATCAATTCATTCTTTGTGATTAGCATTGAACAACTCAACTTTTTAAGAGAGGAATTGAATTTGTTTTTGGGAGTTGGAGCTTGTTGTCCCTATGACTATTTCAATGATGTCAAAACTTAACCATGATTATGAGGAAAATTACTTTACCTCTGTTTCCAAAGTGTTTACTGAGTGCATAAACATCACGGCCATTACAACATCTTCACTCCTATTACACTTAAATGGAAATTCAAGAAATTGGGACAAAGAACTTTTTACGAGCATTATCATTTATTCATGAACATTACATATCCTTAACCAGTATTACTAATCAAGCTTAATTTGGTAAATTTAGACAAAAGAAAACTTCATGATCGTTACAGCCTGAAAGAGTAAATTGGTAGAACTGATAGAGCTGACTTAGGGTTGTTACCAAGAAGGTCACCATTATTACGCATATCGAGTAACGATTGTTGGCTCATTATAACGAGTATTACATGCAGTTTATCAACAAATATGTAAAATTTTACAATAGTTGAACTTTGGGGATAGCTCGAGAAATGTCATTTTTCACGTCAGAACGGCCATAAATTTGAGTCAAAAGATCAAGCCTACATGAGAGTGAAGTTTTGAAGTGAATATAATGATCGCAAAGTGCTTACAAGTGAAAATCAAAGCTTCCATTGCTCTTACTCTATTTTCTTGAACTCTTTGTTCATATCTAAAATTTTTTGTGTTCAATCATTATAAGAAATTGTACTTCAATTTTATTCATTCAAATAGCTTGTATTTAGTCTTGATAGACTTCTAAAATATTAATACCTTGAATCTATTGAGTGTTTGGGTGAAATCGCATAAAATCAATTGTAAATGATAAAATCTCAGATAAATTAAGTGTGCCAAGTTTTGGACGCAGATCTTCATAGAACCTCAAAATCCTTGATTTTGAGAGAAATAGACGTACAATGTTATAATCCGAATCACTATAAACTGGCTGAGATTTTTCTGAACTCTATCTCATTATTTGCTTATTTTGCATTAACTTGTATAGATTATTGCATATAAATTAAAATTACAATAGATTATTTAATACTCCTATTTATTGCCATTTAGAGATAACAGAGCTGCAAGGGATTGAGTTCAATATCCAAGCTTTAGAGGATAATTCCAATAATAGTTTTCTTATACTTTTTTTCTTTTTAATTGATTCATTGTTTTTATAATTGTAAGAATGAGGGTTTCTAATTTAATTGAGATTGAGTTTGACTATTTATCAATTATGAGCTATTTTTTTTTTCTAGGTATTGAATGGATCTTGTTAATTGTTTTGTTAAATTGATGATATTTAATTAAGAATTCTTTGCTATATGTTGTTATGAATTTTATTTCAATATTGGTGCTAGCCAACACTCGTCTGCCTTAGGTATTAATTGAAGAATTGAGAAATGAAAATTCCTATTGATTTCTGATATGGATTCTGTAAACTTACATGATTGATATTGTATCATTATTCCTTACCATGTATATATTAATGTTCCAACCTATATTTCATTGATGATGCATATAGATTCACTAAGTATCATTTATACTCACCCTTTTCATTATTTAACCATTTCAAGAGTGGAGTAGGTTGCAGAATTCCGACGTCTGTCATCCGTGGATTTCTGCTACAGTCATCTAATGTATATATTCTATTTTGTATTATATTTTTGGTGTTCATTATCTAGCTGCTCCATTAGGTATGTATGGATTAGTTAGGAGATGAACATGTATATATAATACTTGATGGTATATATGAGCTATATGATGATATTGTGGTATGATATGTGACTGTTACAGCCAATTGCAGAAATTACAAAATGTATGATAAAATAACAGAATGGATGGTAACTAATTAATATGGATAATATATTGTGGTTTATAAATTATGCATGTGATATTGGGTTCTACAAGTGTCGGTCGCTATTGGCATCTCCCGTATCCTAGGACCGTCGCGATCCGGAAACAGGTTGTGACAGAGGTGGTATCAGAGCTCTAGGTTACAGACAATGGAATCTAGGTTACAGATGAATAGTACCCAAATTACAGAGAAATAGTGACTAAGTACAGAATGGGGTAAAATTAAGTATACCATGAAGTATAGGATTTCCTTTGTCGTCCTTTGCTGTTATCGTCAGTTATATGTTATTATTTTGCGATTCTATCATTTTCTAAGACTGTTTCCATTTTTTTCGACAGATTACAGAGATATTTGACGATAGAGACAAAGATACCAGGGAGGCAGAGGTAGCCTCCAATGAGTCACTGGTTAGAGAGATTGTTGTATCAGAGGATTCGTATTGATCTTGACAGACTACAGAGGATACAGAGAGAGGCGATGACCCTTAGAAAGTGGAGATGATGAGGGGGATGATGGAGTTACGCAGGGAATTATATTTATATTGAACACATCTGCAATACGAACATGGCTGGGGTAACTTTAGACGATAAACATTGGGATTAATTTTCTCAATAATTTCCACAAAGTCAATCTTCTTTGTTGATAATTTGTTATATTTACTAGTAAAAAAATCGTCCTTGATAAGGACTGCCAAATAAAATCACCAACTTCAAACTCAATATGGAGATGTTTCTTATTTTCATTTGTTTATATTTGGAATTAGATTATTATATATAATCATAAACTACCTTTTGAAGATCCTGTAAATTAGACATAAAATCGATTGCCCTACCATTAATTTTGGTAGCACTAGGTAAAGACAGCAATTTCAGTGGTCCTTTAAGAATAATAGAATTAACCACCTGAAAGGGGTTGAATCTTGTACTTCTGTTAATGCCATGAATATGAGCAAATTTAGCTTGACATAACTTTTGGTCTCAGCTATTCACATGCTCATCTACAAAACAATGCAGCAAATTTTTTGAAGACAAATTAACAACTTTGGTCTGGCCATTTGTCTTGGGATGATAAGCACTGTTAAAGTTCAACTTTGTGTTAACCATCTTCCATAAGCTACATCAAAATGACTTAGAAAATGAGTATATTGTTCATAAACGATAAAATTAGATAGCCCATAAAGACAGTAGACTTCACAAAAATATAATTGAGCAACTTTAACAGCATCTATGGTACTTTTGCAAGGAAAATAAACCATCTTCGAAAAACGATCAACAACCACAAAGGTGGAATCATTACCTCGTTGTTTTCACAGTAGCCTCACTACAAAGTTCATTGCTAATATTCACCCAAGATTGAGAAAGGACTGGTAAAGGCATGTATAACCCAGCATTGGAAGCTGTATCTTTGGAAACTTGACAATAACTAACACCTTTGCACATACTGCTCTGCCCCTTTGTGAATAGTTGGCCAGAAATAAGAACCTTGAATCAACTTTAAAGTTTGATCTCTGCCTATATGACCCTCTCCATAAAGCTCCTTTATAATTTTCAAGTGCAAACTACAATCTAAAATGCACAACTAATTGCCTCGAAATAAAAAACCATCATGCAATAAAAACTTTGTCTTTTCTCTAGCTTGCACCTTTTCTAAGATATGAGAGAAATATAGATCAGCAGCAAACAAATCATGAAAAAAACCAAATTCAGGTACCTCAACTGTCATTGTAGTTAATAAGCTCCTCCTGCAACTTAGGGCATGAACAACTCGATTAGCTACTATTGCATTTAGTTTCACTACAAAGTAAAACGCTATAAATATATAACCCATAGCTCATGATGTGATGACACATTGTCCTTCCTATTGAGATGCTTCAAGACCTTATGATCAATATACAAGACAAATTCACATTGGAACAGATAATGCCACAAATCCTTGATGGCTTGGACCACCACATAGAACTCTATATTGTAGGTACTATAATTGAGTCAGAACCTGATAATTTTTCATTTATGTAGGCCACGGAACTTGATAATTTTTCATTTATGTAGACCACAGGCCTGTTATTTTGACTCAACACTACTTCAATGCCTACTCTAGAAGTAACACTGTGTAACTCAAAAGGCTGTGAGAAATCAGGAAGAACTAAAATTCATTCAGTGGTAAGGCATGTCTTGCTGAAACGCCTTATCGGACCCATCAATCCACCAGAACCTTTCACCCTTCATGCAATCAATAATAGGTATCATAATGTTGCTGAAATGAGGTATGAAATGCCTATAAAATGACAAAAGCCCATGGAAACTGGGAATTTGAGTGAGTGTGCGCAATTGAGGCCATTGCCTTACTGCTTCAACCTTGGACTCGTCTATTTGCAACACTCACCTAAAATGAAAACGCCTGAAAAAAACAATACCTTGGGTTTCAGAAACACAAATTTTTTTTATTGCTGCATAGAACTTCTTACTATGAAGAACATAAAATTTCTCGGAGGTATTGAAGATGTAATTTAGTGTTAGCATTATAAATCAAAATGTCATCAAAATACATAATCATAAATTGCCTAATGAAGAGCCTTAAAAATTGGTTCATCATGCACATAAATGTATTAGGGGCATTAGATAAGCCATATGGCATAACTATCTACTCATAGAGGCCTTCACATATTTTAAAGGTTGTTTTTCACTCATTTCCAAGCCTTACGTGAATCTGGTAATACTCACTCTTCAAATCTAATTTAGAGAAAATAGTGGCCCTACTAATCTGATCAAATAAATCATCCAAACCAGGAATAGAAAATCAGTACCTTACTGTGATTTTATTAATGGCTCGACTATCCACATACATTCGCCATGTTCCATCCTTCTTTAGGTTCAACAATGCCAGGACAACATAAGGACTCAAACTCTCCTTGATTTATCCTTTGGACAACTAATCCACTTGCCCCATAATTCCTCATATTCATTGGGACTCATTTTGTAATGTGGTCTGTTTCATAATGTTACATCTAGCTCAAAATCAATCTGGTGTTGAATATCCATGAGAGACAAACGACCATCGAATAGATATTCAAGAAAGACTTTCTAAAATGCAGTAATCATAGGGGGTTGCTGCAGGAGGCACACTCATTTTTTTTCCCCTATTTCCTTCCCTGTTGCTTTCCCAATCAACATATATATTATTTTAGACTCCTGCATTTTCTCATCAAACTTCGCCAGTGACAATAAATTAGTATTTTCCCCAGAAGACATAGGTTTATCTAACACCTTACTGGATAGTAATACAATCTTTGTATTCCAAAACATAAAACTATGGGTGTTAACCCTACTGTCAAACTGCACATTTCTATCATATATCCAAGGCCTACCTAATAATAAGTGACACACTTCCATGGCAACCACATCAAACCATACTTCACTTTTATATTTTGTACCAACAAAAAAATAAATTAAAGCTCGTCGGGTTACAATTACCTCACTCTCTTGTTTTAGCCATGACATCTTGTATAGTTTATGTTAGTCCCTTTGGCAACCAAAAGGGGGGTGAATTGGTTGTCTATTAAAAAATAATAATCAATTAAAAATTTGATGAAGGAAAAGAAGAAGAAAAATCAACATAAGGAGTTATAGTGGTTCGGCCAAAACGAGCTTACGTCCACTCCTCAATATCACACTTGAGTATTTCACTATCTTTGATCCTTTTACAGGTTCAAGATCAAACCTAAGTGTTTTAGCTCACACTTTAACCTATTACAAAGTATTATTCTCAAACTAAGCTCACACATAACCCAATAAATTTATAAGAGATAAGAAAAAAGAATATCCCTTTTTTACCACACTCTCTAATAAACAAGGATCTTCAACAACTTTGAAGATTTACAATAAATGCAAGTATAAACTGATTTTTGCATAATAAATATAAATGATCTTGCAATAAATAATTATGAACTTGTTCTAAGGTTGTTCTCTACTCATTTAATACAAACCAACTCATATTTATAGTCTTGATTGAAGAAAGAGTCATTTAGACTCAAATTCCCGCAATAAATGCACTTGAATTTTCGCTCCAACGGCTATTTTACAGGTGAGTCGCTCCCTCGACCATAACCATCGCGCCCGCGACTAGCTTCTTCATTTTTTGGCTCGAAGAACAACAATTTTGAATTTTGCCGAGTCTCGCCCACGACTCATTGTGAGATCCAGCATTCAGGCTAGGTTGAGCTTCTTCACGCCTACGACTGAGCTTGGATAATGCTGTAAATTTATCTGGTCGCACCCGCGACGGTATAATGTCGCATCCGCGACTGAATGACACTATTCATCTTGAAGCTACTGGATGTTTTGAGATATCCTGACTTTAATTTCGCGCCCATGAATAACTTTGTTACACCAGCGACTTGGCTTAGTCGCACCCGCGACTTCCTTGTGTCACACCCGCTACTGGAAGGACTCTATTTTCTTAGAAGCTACTGGATGTTTTGGAAATCTCAAAATCAATTTCGCGCCCGCGACTGAAAAGTGTCGCGCCCGCGACCTGAAGCTTTTCAAGGTTGTGACTGATTCTGTCGCACCTATGACCAAGCTTGTGTCTAGAGTCGCACCAGCGACTTCAAGTGGTCGCGCCCATGACTAAGCAGCATCCTGCAATACTTTTAGAGAAGTTCTTGGAAATTCTTGCACATAATCAAACAAACTCAATAGTCCATTGATTTGTTGTTGTGTAACGATCAAAATAAGTATGATGAAGACCTTAAGGTCTAACAATCTCCCCCTTTTTTATGGTGACAAACAACCAATTATAAAAAATGTGCATGATTATGTGATTTAATAAACTCCCCCTTAATTTGTGCTTTATGACATTTAAAATAAATATAAATACACTTTAGCAAATATAGCATATATCACATGTCAAGTAAAACACATATCATATAATTTTCATAAATTTTCTCCCCTTTTGTTTGATACTAATCAAAAAGGTAAAATAATCACATTTAATTAACTCAAATCATTTCAATCAAAGTTTTAAGAAAAAAGGTAAAACAATAACACAAAGAAAATCTATGAAGGAGGAACATTGGGAGCGGGATTTGAAGAACCCTACACTGCAGCTGCTCCAATGGCTGCAATGCTAGAGAAACCAAAATCAATAGGGGCCTTGCCTCTATCCAAGGGCTGAGCAGGGGTAGCATCCATGGGAGTATCCTCTGTGTTTCTAGGCTCACTAGACTTGGCATCAGCTGAGTCTGAATCGGATGGAGAAAAAGCCCCACGATACTCAATTTTTGCCAAAAATTCCCGTTGTTGGCGACGAAGGCGTTGAATGGCAGCTTTGAGAGAAGTCTTGACTTCAGTCTCAACAGAAGAGACTCTATCATCCAATTTTTGTATGCGCACCATAATTTCAGTTTGGCGATTCTCTAAAGCATCGAAGCAAGCTGTGAGAAATTTCATAAGCGAAGAGGAGGAAGTTGTGTCTTCAAGAGGTGCAGGCCGAGAAGGAATTGTAGTATCAACGGAGGGAGCAGGAACTTCTTCCTGTTGCTCAGCTTCCTCACCAACTGTTGGAACAGCTTTAAGAACAAAAGATCCGTCGGACCTTTTTTCAATAATCCTCATACACTACAAAGTAATCACCCCAAGGAATTTGTTTTCTGGAATATTATGAACCAGGGGTTTAAAAGTAGTGTTGTTTGGATCAAATAAGAGATTTTCACAGATTGCACATGCTATATGTGTCACCAAGTGACCACAAATAATATCTCCTGACTTATTGCGAGCAATATTGTGAAATTGATCCACCAACCACCTAGCAGAGGCAATAGGATAACTTTTCTCGATGCACCAAAGAAAGAACAACTCTGTTTTGAGAAAAGCACTGTAACTAATACCTCGACTATTGATTGTATAGGTGATAATTTTGTGAAGCACTTTGAGGATTGGGTCTCGAATACTAGTGGATTTTGAGATTTTGGGATTAAAAGGTTGAGAAGACCCAGTAATTTCCTTCCAAAATTCATGCATATTTTCTTCAAATTTATGGGAGAAACCAGTTGCCCCAATTTCAGTAAACCCAAAAAGCTAACTGGTTTGCCTAAGAGTAAGAGTATAGGGTTTACCTAGAAGTTTAAAGCTCATATTGCCATAGGTAGATCCTCTAGTTGTGTCAAGGGAGAAGGTGGAGAAAATTCCAGGGTAAGCAGAGGAAAACAGTCATGCTTAATATCCACCATTGTGAGCCAATGGACAGATTGGAGTTTTATCCTAATGGGTTCACTCAATCCTAATCGGTCTAACTCCATCCAATTCACATATCTAGAGGGAAGAATTGAATGGTTTGAAGTAAGATTTTCATACCGGGTAATCTCTTGAGGAGACAAAGATTGAACTAACACTTCCATATTTGTAGGATTCCACTCTTCATGGTTGATTGTAGTCTTTTTCTTCTTTGGAATAGGTGCAGGAGATGGATTTGAAGTAGGAGGAGGAATGGGTGGAGAGGAAGATTTTGAGGAGGAAGAGCTAGATGGAGGAGAGGGAATGGAGGTATGCCCGAATCTTGGCCTTTTGAAAGCTTCTTGTCCCTTTCTAGCCCAAGATTTTACTCTTTTTGGACCCATTAAGATGCGAAATGAAGATTGAGGCAAGAAAGGAGAGCGATTTTGAGAGAAAAAGATTTGAGGTTTGAGAGAAATTCTCTGAAAATCACGAAACATGGGTTTTAAAATCTGAAAATCACGAAACATGGGTTTTAAAATCTGAAAATCGCGTAAGTCGCGGCTATGACTATTTTGGTCGCGGCTGCGACGTTGAGCTAGCAGGCAAAAAATAAAGAAAAGAACAGAAAGTAGCGGCTGCAACAAAATTTGATCGCGACTGCGAAGGAAATGATAGCGGCTACGACATAAAAAAAGTCATTGCTACGAATTTAACAGATCAAAAATAAAAACAAAAGAAAGAGACAAATTGTGACTCTTGCTATTCCGATGGTCGCGACTGCGACTTGTGTGGGTCACGACTGCTACCTGTGGTCGCGGCTGCTTCTAAAAACATGCAAAAATTTATTTTTAAAAAAATTTTCCATCCAATATGCCTAATTCTCTCTTAATAAAATTCATCCTTTCTTCATTCAAGGTTTTGTAAAAATATCTGCCAATTGATTATTTGACACTACAAATTCTAAAGCAACATCTGATTTTGCACATGATCTCTAAGAAAATAATGTCTAATGTCAATATGCTTATTCCTTGAATGTTGAAAGGGTTTTTTAATAAATTTATAGCACTAGTATTATCATACTTTATGGGTATAGTTTTTAGAGGCACACCAAAGTCTTTAACTTGTTGTTTCATCCACAACACTTGTGCACAAAAATAAGCGGCTACCACAAATTCGGCTTCTGTGGTGGATAAAGCCACGAAATTTTGCTTCTTGCTAAACCAAGAAAAAAGATAATTTCCTAGAAGTTGGCAAGTACCAGAGGTACTTTTCCTATCCAAGCAACTACCGGCAAAATTCGCATCCGAATATCCAACAAGATTGAAGTCCATGCCTCTAGGATACCATAAGCCTAAGTGTTGAGTGCCAATTAAATATTTAAAAATCCTTTTTACAGCATGCAAATGTGACTCTTTTGGACAAGATTGAAATCTAGCACACAAACATACGGCAAACATAATATCGGGTCTACTAGCAGTTAAATAGAGCAAACTTCCAATCATACCTCTATATTCCTTTTCTTCAATAGGTTTGCCAAGATCATCCTTGTTAAGTTTGATAAATGAGCTAATTGGAGTTTTACTTGCTTTTGCTCCTTCCATTCCAAACCTTTTTAGAAGACTTTTTGTGTATTTAGATTGGTTGATGAAGATCCCTTCTTCTTCTTGCTTGATTTGAAGTCTAAGGAAATACTTCAATTCTCCCATCATGCTCATTTCGAATTCTTCTTGCATGCACTTAGAAAATTCTTTGCAAAAAGATTCATTAGTAGCACCAAATATTATATCATCCACATAAATTTACACAATTAACAAATTTTTCTTGTCCTTTTTAATAAAGAGTGTTGTGTCAACTCTCCCTTTTGAAAAAATCATCTTTAATTAAAAAGGAGCTAAGTCTATCATACCAAGCTCTAGGAGCTTGTTTTAGACCATAAAGAGCTTTTTGAAGTTTAAAAACATGGTTTGAAAAATCAAAACATTCAAAGCCAGGAGGTTGAGCAACATACAACTTTTCTTCAATATAACCATTTAAAAATGTACTTTTAACATCCATTTGATATAATTTAAAGTTCATAT
This sequence comes from Aleurites moluccanus, assembly GCA_948193065.1. Classification (NCBI taxonomy): domain Eukaryota; kingdom Viridiplantae; phylum Streptophyta; class Magnoliopsida; order Malpighiales; family Euphorbiaceae; genus Aleurites; species Aleurites moluccanus. Next base: position 2,609 of record CANXYC010626491.1, on the reverse strand, counting down.
GACATGCAAATGCTAAAAGCATTCTAATAGCCTCAAGTCTTGCTACGGGTGCAAAGGTTTCATCAAAGTCTATTCCTTCTTCTTGATTGTTCTCTTGAGCCACTAGCCTAGCCTTATTCCTAGTTATTACTCCATTCTCATCCATTTGTTTCTAAAAACCCACTTAGTGCCAATGATAGGATGATTTAAGGGTCTAGGAACTAAGGTCCAAACCTTGTTTCTTTCAAATTGATTTAACTCCTCTTGCATGTCATCTACCCAACTCTCATCATCTAAGGCTTTTTTGATGTTCTTAGGTTCTATTTTAGAAATGAATACAAGGTTATTTATGATCTCCTTAAATGAAGATCTAGTGGTAACTCCCTTAGGTGGTTCTCCAATGATCAAATCTTTGGGATGATCCCTTTTGAATTTCCAATCTTTTGGAAGTTCATCTATACTTTGAGGGTCTCAAGATCAATTGGTTGATTCTCAAAACTTTCATTACTTTCTTTGGATGAGTCAACAAGATTGTCAATGACATGAGATGAATCATTTGAATGAGTATTATCAAAAATATTAATTACTTCATCCAAATCAATTTTTTTGATTTCAAAAAGGTTTAACTCATCAAATGTCACATGCATAGACTCTTCAACTACTAGTGTTCTTTTATTAAAAACTCTATATGCTTTACTAGTAGTAGAATATCCAAGAAATATACCAATATCAGTTTTGGAATCAAATTTCCTAAGATTATCCTTGATATTTAATATGAAGCATTTGCATCCAAATATTCTTAGATATGAAATTCTTGGCTTTCTACCATTCCATAGCTCATAAGGATTTTTGTTTAAAATAGGTCTTATAATAATTCTATTTGAAATATAACATGCACAATTGATGACTTCTGCCTAAAAATACTTAGGCAACGAATATTCATTTAACATTGTTCTAGCCATATCAATTAATGTGCGATTTTTTCTTTCCACTTCCCCATTTTGTTGAGGAGATCTAGGAGAAGAGAAGTTGTGTGAGATACCACATTCATCACAAAATATTTTGAAATCCTTATTTACAAACTCTCTACCATGATCACTTATAAGAGATGTGATACAAAAACCTTTTTCATTTTGAACTCGTTTAGAAAAGATTTTAAATTCTTTAAAACTTTCATCTTTGTGAGTTAGGAATATAACCCAAGTGAATCTAGAGTAATCATCAACAATAACAAATACATATTTTTTACCCTCCAAACTTGAGGTTGAACATGGTCCGAAAAGATCCATATGCAAAAGTTCAAGAGGCCTAAATGAAGAAACTTGGTTCTTGGCCTTAAAAGAACTTTTGATTTGTTTTCCCATTTGACATGTATCACAAAGTTTATCCTTTTGGAATTTAATCTTTGGGAGTCCTATAACTAGGTCATGGTTCTTAAGGTTCTCTATATGCTCCATGCTAACATGTCCTAGTCTTCTATGCCATAGCCAAGAGCCATTATGAAGAGAAATCAAGCAATTTTCATTCTCACGCAACTCATTTAAATCAATTATGTACACATTGGCAATTCTATAACCAAAAAACAAGATTTTCTTATCCTTTAAGCATTTAACATAACATTTCTTAGAGGAAAAGATAATTCTATTTCCCATGTCACATAATTGACTAATACTAACAAGATTATGCTTGAGTCCATCAACAAGAAGTACATGATCAAGAGAGGGTTTTTTTTACTTACCAACTTGACCTGATCCAATGATTTTACCTTTGCTATTATCGCCAAAATTTACCTTGCCTCCCGATTTATCTTCAATATTGGAGAGCAAGCTAGCTTTCCTGGTCATGTGTCTTGAGCATCCACTATCTAAATTCCAAAAGTCTTTGATCTTGGTAGATTTCAAGCATAACTACATTTAAGAGTATAACCATTCTTAGGTACCCAAATGCTTTTAGGTCCTTTAGGGTTAGTATCATCTATGTATCCTAAATGCAATTTTCTAATATAACATTTGGAATTTGTATGACCATTTTTTCCACAATAGTGGTATTTTATTTTAGTTGAATGATTTGATCTTGAATGTTATTGTATCTTATGAACATGCATGACATTTTTATGCATTTTAGATGATGGAATACATGGTTTATGTGTTGGATTAGATGCTTTAACAAATGTAGTTTTGGAGATAGAAGGTATATTACTTCCATTATAACCAAGTCCATATTTAATGGTTGGACATCTTTGAGACTCAAGAATGTGATTAAGTTTTTTCCTTTCCTTTTAAAATTTTTGATAAACAATCATCAAATGAAAGCAATTTATTTTTCAAAACTTTGTTTTCTTTTGAAATAGAGTCAATTTCTTGAGTTTTTAGAATAATGGTTTTCTCCAAATCACATTTACAAGTATTTAATTTATCTATTTCAACTTTATAATTTTCACATGAATGAACTAATTTGTTTGACAATTCTTTCAAACTATCATATTTGTTTTGCAACTTATGATATTTTGAAAGTAAAGTTTCCATTATTTTCACATCATCATAAAAGGCAAAGTCTTAATTACTTACCTCGCTAGAAGAAGTGTCCTCATCAATTGCCATAAAGCATAGATTTGCAACCTCTTCCTTGGT
>CANXYC010626422.1:0-20069 GCA_948193065.1 Aleurites moluccanus | reverse complement strand
AAATATTTTTTAATCAAATATATAAAAAATAAAAAAATAAATTACTTTTAAAAATTAATTATTTAATTAAATAAAAATAATATTATTTATTTTGATTTTAAATTAAAATATATAAAAAATAAATAAATAAAAATGTAATGTATAAATATTTTACATAAAATTATTTATATATATTTTTTAATATTCTAATTTTAATTAAATAAAAAAGTAAGAAAATATAATTAAATATATAAAAATAATTTTTAAATACATAAAATTAGAAAATAGATTAAATAATTTAAAATTAATTTTATTTATTTTAATTTTAGAAAAGTATAGTTAAATAAAAATTAATTATTTCAATTTAATAAAAAGTAATTTTAAATTAAAAATAATATATTTTTTTTAATTTTAAATATATAAAATAATTAATTTTTATTTAGTTATTAATTTATTTTATTTTTTTATATTTTTAATTTAAAAAAATATTTTTTTTAAATAAATAAAATTTTAGGGACTAAATTGTAATTTGCCAATTACTTTTTTAATTCTTGTGGAGTCTAGGAAGAAAAGTCAACGGTCAAAGAGTCGGAATTATAAATTTTAATAACATTATGGTCAAAATTATATTTTAAAAAATATTAAAAGCTAATATGTTTCTAAAGCTAAACGACATGGTCAAAATTATACTTTATAATATTGAAGCTATAAGGGCATGTCCAATGCTCCTTTTAAAATAGCCTCTTTCATTAAAATAGAGAAAAAGTACATTTAGGGACGGAGCTTAATGAAGTTCAAGTGTATCTGGCCATCTGGCAAAAAAATATTAATTTATAAAAATAAATTTATTTAGTTAGTTTAAGTTCAATTTTTTTACATAAAATTAATTATTAATTCACTAAAATTAATTAAAAATATTATTAATCTATAAAAAAAAAATTATTTGGCCAATTTAAATATAATTTTTAGCCCTCTTAAAAATAATTTTTGGATTTAGTCCTAAATACATTCAACAATCACCTTAAACTTTTCTCTTTAGCTAAAATTTTTAAGAGCCACCGTTTTAATTGCTAAATCTATAGAGGGAGAATACTTTTCTCTTTCACTAAAATTTTTAAGAGCCACCATTTCAACTGCTAAATCTATAGAGGGAGAATGACTCTCTAAACGATTTTTTTTAATGTTTTTTATCTTCTATCTTTTTTTCCTTTTGATTCTTTTTCTGAAGATACAAGATGAACGTTGAATATCAAAATTACAGAGGCTTTGTTTTATTCACTTCACCAAAACCCTTCCTACATTGTGAATTGGCTATTTTCAAAAGTAATTGGCTATTTTCAAAGGTAATATTGGGTTTTTCTTTTACTTTTACAGCTTTATTTCTCATATTTATTTCTTAATTTCTTGAATATTTGAACCTCTTGATTTGGTAATTAATTTTGTTAATGTGTAATTGCTATTGTTTAATGCAAATGTTTAACTTTTTTAACTTTTTTGAATAGATAGCATGTGATTTGTGATATTAATCAAATAATCTTTGTTCATGTTCTTGAATTTATGTAATCACTCTTTGTTTTGAGTTTTGCTTTTCTTGTTTGATTCTAATTTGTGGGTTGTATTTTCTTTGTGTAAGTATGTTATGAGAATTAATTATTAGCTACAATTGTCGATATGAAAACTGGCTATTTTAAGAGGCAATGTCATTAACTAGAGATATATCCAAACAAAATCACTTCCTGCTATTTTTTATGAGATAAATTCAAATAGAGATGAGTTATAAAGCAATTGTTTTTATGTGAGTGGTAGTCAAGTAGTTTGGAACTAGGTCCAAGTCCATGATGTATTCAGTACATGAACATAACAAGGAAAAAAAATAAAGAAGATGGGGATGAGCAATGCAAAAACTCTTTATATTGGAAACTATTTGAAAGGTGAAAGTGCTTTCAAAGGTATATTTTTTAGCTTGCCTAAACTATTTACATCCATTTCAATATGACATTTATTTGGCTACAAAAACATAGCCATTGCAATTTTTTATTTTTTTTTGAAAAAAGCCATTGAAAGTTGTTTAATTGTTATTAGGGTTAATTATAAAAAAAAAAAATCACAAAATTTCAACAAAATTATAAAATTTATAAAATATTTTATTTTTAGCTAATTGAATCACAAAATCTCTTATTTTGGTAAAAATTACTTGAATCCGAAATCTAATTATTAAATCGATAATTGATGCTGACGTGATATTATTTATATAATAACAGATAACATCTTAGCGCTTATATGAAAAAAAAAATTGAAAATGAAAACAAATTCAACAAAAACCCATTTGCTAAAAAAAATTGAAAATAAAAATTAAAAAAACTTCAAAACAAACAAATTCAATAAAAACCCCAAACAACAACATTCAATAAATTCACAATTTTCGCAATCACTCCTCCGCCTCCGCCTCCACAACCACCACTATCACCACCACCTTCTCCTGCACTGCCACCATTGTTATCACCATCTGATGTTTCATAACCATTTGCACTGTCACCTCCATTGTCACTATCTCTACCATAGTCTATTACACCATCTTCTGCACCGCTGCCTCCCCCATCATCATCACCATCACCATCACCATCGTTACAATCCACAACTCCTCCCAAATCCTGACCACCACCACCATAATCACCACCTCCTCCCCATCCATCGCCACCTCAAATAAGCAGTCCGCCACCACCACCACCAAGGCATGGCTTATGTGACAATACCTCAAAGTGGTATCAACCATCGTCATCGCCAATGCAAAATAATCAAGAGATGAGAATATTGGGTTGTTATTTGTAGGAATTGCGGCGATTTTGCAGATAGGCGGCATTGGGTTCTTGCACTTCTTGAATTTTCAGTAATGTCAAGTTCATATCGCAAAAGATGTTTTATTGAAATTGAAATTATTTGTTCAGATTCTTTGATGGGTAGGGGGAGGATGCAAAGTATTGATTTATGAATACAAATGGAAGATAGATGGACAACAAAATTGGGGGTTGATTGGAGAGTTAGTTCCCCCATTCAGGTTCTTGAGTTATTCTGTAAAGGGGTATTTGTTGATTGATTTTTTCTTGATCTTCTTGCTATTGAATTTGTTTTTAATGTAGTTTTATTCTCATGGCTTTACAATCTAGAGAAAAGTTAACCCAATTTGAAAGAGGTGGCTTGAGCGATGATGATTTATAGGTCATAACTTTGAAAACTGATTAACGGAGGAATTGGGAATGAAGTTGATGAAAATGAATAAATTATTCAATAGTTTTTATGTGAAATTTGTTATTTTTTAAATTTTTATTTATTTTTTAATGTAAAATTAGAGTTGAGTTGGCCATAATATCAATAAAAAAATATTATATCAGCTCGATCAATCGAAGTTTCTGTTGAAATTTAGTTAGATATAAATTTTAAATTTTGGTAAAAATTAAAATTTTATATATCGATTTATTAAAATTAAAATATTTTATAAAATTTATAATTTTAATAAAATTTTATTATTATTATTATTATTAAAATATTTTATTACTATATTTCAAATAATCTTATGTTTTTTACATTTTATGTTGCTTAAAAAATATGGAATTGTAATTTAATATGTATGGAAATAATTTGTAATTTTAATAATAAAAAATTAAAATAGAGAATAAAATAAAGTATTATTAGAATATATATAATTTTTTAGACAAGTTAAGAATCAAATTGTTTATACTCTCTTAATTTTAAAAAGATAATCAAGTTATGCTTAGATTAAAAAATTTAATTTTTTTTTTAATTTATTATATTAATTTTATCACTTTCTTTTTAAAATATTCTTATTTAAAATATTTCTATTATATATTTTATTTTTTTTTAATATTTATAATAATTAAATCATTTATCTTAATTCGCTACTATAATGCTCTTATATAAGAATAATAAATAATTATTCTATTAAATTTATAATTTCAACATAAAAAAGATAAAATTGTAATTATATATGTGATAATATTAATATGAATTAATGAATAACATATTTGATAATTATCTGCTAAATTAATATTTAAAAAATGAAAGTAAACTATAATTTAGAACCAACATAAGAGGAAAAGAGAATTATTTTTTTTGAAATGGAGGGAGTAATATAATAGAGAATAAAATAAGAAGTGTTGTTAGAATAATATGATTAGAGTTAAATTTTTATTTTTTTTAGAAAAAAAATTTACTTTGATAATTGGTTCGATTTGAATCCAACGGAACTTTTTAAAAATAATAAATCAAATTTTGTAAAAATTAAATTTTAAATCAAATCAAATCAATTAAATTAGATTCAATTTGATTCGATTTAATTTTTAATTTTTTCTCCTCCTAATATACATTTATATTTTAAAATTATCTATTTTAATTTTTTTTTATATATAATTAGTATTTTATTAATATTAAAATTGTTTACGGTAAACTAATCAAAATATATCTCAAAAATCATGTTTATTTTTCAAGATTAATAGCGTCTTATAATTAAAATAATTTTTTTAATTTATAAAATTAAGAAAATAATTAAATAATTTATTAATTATTTAATTAAATATAAAAATGAAAAATGGCAAGTTGACGTGTAAACTTCTAGAGCTCTCCCGAACCACTATCCATAAATACTTCGAAAAATCAACCGATTTTGATTGTGCTTTTTATTTGATTTCAAACATTCTCCATTAACAATACCAACACCGAAAAGCAACAGCATACCCACCTCTCTCTCTTTCTCTCTCTCTGCCATTTTCTCGCTTCTCCATCTTTCTCCGTTTGAGACGTTTCGATTACTCTGTAAATCCGTTTCTTCTTCTGCGTTTCGGTGAGTTTCTCTCTCTTTTATTTTTAATCTTTATTCAATATTTTTCAGGATCTCATTTATTTAATTCTGCAATTTTCATTTCGTCTTTTTATATATATAAAATCAGTCTTCTGAAACCAAAATTCAGATTTATTTTATGCTATTGTTATATTCTGTTTATTGATTTGGAAATTTATCTAGTGAGTTGAGTCGGTTGAGAAGAAATGCAGGCGATTTGACTGTAAAATGTGGGGCGGTCGGATAACAAATGACTTGTCGTTTTCTTCAAATTGCTACAGTTTAGATTATATTAGCTTTGATCAAAACGACGTTTCATTCTAAGTAGAGAACGACAATCATTCAATAAAATGACTGACAGAAGATTTTAGCTAAGAAGATGAGAAAAAAAAAACTTGCAATTCCACGTAACAAATGACTGTAACTTAATTCAACTTAAAATAAAAAAGTTTGTCATTGATCCATGAAACGGCGGAATCTTTTGATTGGGAAGAAGTTCAAAAAAAGCTTTATTGTTTGATCATTACGTGACTCGTCGTATCAAATTCTTAGCCAAACGATTTTCGTGCCGTTTCTATACTTGGTGAAATACCCAGCAGAAGCTCATAGAATTGTAAAAGATATAGCAGAAAATTGAATACTTTCATTGATACAGAATTACAACATTCATACATGAGAGATTACAAGATTCAATTGTTTAGATCCTACAAATAAGGTGCTGATTGCTAGCTACATTACAAATATTTGTAGCTGATTGCTAGCTACATTACAAATATGGAAAGTTACAGCCAAGATACATGTGAATAGAATCACCAACATTAATATAGAGAATATACAGCTAAGATTTCCTAACACTCTCCCTCAAGTTGGAGAGTGGATATTTTGCACTCCCAACTTGCATATCATTGGAAGAAAGATATCCTTTCCCAAAGGCTTGGTAAAAACATCAGCAAGCTGATGAGTAGAATTAAGATACCTCGTAACCACAGAACCATCTAAAATTTTGTCTCCAATGAAAATGACAATCCATCTCGATGTGTCTAGTTCGCTCAGAATATAGGGTTAGCTGCAATATGTAGACCAGCCTTGTTATCACAAAATAGTGAGGCTGGTTCACGAAGTAATAGACTCAAGTCTTTAAGCAAACGCCGTAACCAAGTTAGCTCACAACATGTGCCTGTCATGGCACGATATTCTGCCTCTGCTGATGATAAGGAAACCGTTTTTTGGCGCTTCAATTTCCAGGAAATCAATGAAGGTCCAAGAAAAACACAATAACCAGTGGTGGATCTTCTAGTTACAGGACAACCTGCCCAATCCGAGTCACAATATGCTCTCAATTTCAAATCATTAACAGAGGAGAAAAATAAACCTTGTCCAGAAGCACCTTTGAGATAACGCACAACTCTTAATGCTGCATCCCAATGAAGCTTCCTAGGTTGATTCATGAATTTGCTCAATACATGGACTGCATAGGTAATGTCAGGATGAGACACAGTTAAATAGATAAGTCTGCCAATCAATCTCCTGTATTTCCCTGAATCTTTGAGTAAACCACTTTTATCAGACAATTTGAGGCCTTTTTCCATGGGAGTGTTGATCTTGGCCGCTCCTAATAACCCTGTATCTTCAATAATTTCTAGAGCATATTTGCGTTGACAAACAAAATCCCACGTTTAGAAGCAGAGACCTCAATACCAAGAAAGTACTTCAGGTTTCCAAGATCCTTAAGACGAAATTGACTATGAAAGAACATCTTGAGAGAATAAATAGCCTTCTGATCATTCCCGGTAATCAATATATCATCAACATAAATCAAAAGGACAGTAAATGAATTTCCATGCTTTCTAATAAATAATGAATAATCAGCTTTAGATTGCACATACCCAATTGATTGGATAGCATCAGAAAACTTCTCAAATCACTGTCGCGAGGCTTGCTTCGAACCGTATAGGGACTTATGTAAACGGCAAACTAGATGCTCCTCCCCCTGTCGCCGAAGACTTGGTGGAGGGGACATATAAATCTCTTCAGACAAATCCCCATGAAGGAAAGTGTTGTTGACATCCAATTGATGCATCTGCCACCCTCTAGCAGCAACCAAAGCCAACAAACACCTGACAGTAATTATCTTAGCAGTAGGAGAAAAAGTGTCCTGATAATACACACCTTCCAACTGAGTGAAGCCCTTAGCAACCAAACGGGCTTTATACATCTCAACTGAACCATCTGCCTTGTGCTTTACTTTATAGACCCAACGACAACCAATTGGAATTTTTCCAGCGGGAAGAGTGGTTAATGTCCATGTGCCGTTGTCTTGTAAGACTTGTAATTCAGAATGCATTGCCGCTTGCCACTCAGGATGCAGAGCTGCCTCAGAGTAAGAGCGAGGCTTAGTACCTTGTGCAAGTTGAGCCAAAAAGGCTTGATGGCTCGGCAAGCATCGATGATATGAGAGAAAAGAAGCCATTGGATACCGAGTCCCTTTGTTCGGACCAGGCAACAAAGAAGACGACTGATTAGAGTCAACGTTATTATATTTGTAATCACCATACCGGACTGGTAAGACGGAAGGATGATTGGAGCGACGGAGAGGAGGTTGTGTAGAGGCAACAAATTCAGGTATGGGATTGGGGATAACAGGGTTGGTTAGAGGAGGTGAAGAAGGAGAAGAGAGAATATGGTCAGGTTCAGATGTCTGAGGAGGGTTGGCCGGATTTGTAGATGGTGGGTTCATTGGTGGAGAATAGGTAGATGGCAGATCTGGTTGTAGAGGTTACGGGTCAGAATTTTGGGTAGGTGGGAGGGGTGGGCGGCGAACGTAGAATCGAAGTGGTGGTGATCAGAAATTTGGGTGGGTGGGAGGTGGTGGACGTTGTGGGTGTACGCTGTGTGATGAAGAAAAAGGTACGTTTTGTGTGTTTGGAATTGAAGGAGAAGAAGAAGATGTGATGGAGAAAGTGGGCTCAAGAGAAAAGTCAGCTGGGGTAACAAGAGGAAGTGGGCTAGTTTCCTGTGCTAGTGAAAATTTTTTGAGTGGAAAAATCATATAATTTATAAGCTTTTTGTCCAATTGGGTAACCAATGAACATAGATGGAATTGCTCGAGAATCAAATTTGTGAGTAGGATGAACATTAGTAGCATAAGTTAAGCATCCAAACACTCGAAGATGGGAAAAAGGAGGAGGTTTGGAATAGAGAAGTTCAAATGGAGTTTTGTAAGAAAGTATTGGAGAAGGGAGACGATTTATGATATGAACCGCTGTGAGTGCACATTCGCCCCATAATTGGGGAGTGAGATTGGCTTGAAATTTCAGAGCTCGTGCCACTTGAAGAATATGACGATGCTTGCGTTCCAAGACCCCATTTTGTTAGGGCGTGTAAATACAAGAATGTTGAAAAATGACTCCATAATCATGAAAAAATAATTGAATGGACATGAACTCACTACCATTGTCATTACGAAAAATTTTAATACGAGAGTCGAATTGAGTGAGAGCATAGTTAAAAAAACGTTTCAATAGTAATTATGTTTCATTTTTATGGGTCATTAAAAAAATCCAAGTGAAACGAGTATAATCATTGACAATTGTAAGAAAATAGTGAGCTCCAGAAAGAGGAGTAACGATATCGACCCATATATCACAATGAATCATTTCGAAAGGTCCAATAGAGGAAATTGAACTGATTTCTTTTGTGCTGGTAACTTCACCAATTCCCATATCTTGTTTTTCTCTAATGTTTTCATTTCCACATTCATATCTTGTTTTCACTTTTCATTGGATAAAGTTTTGGATAAGGTGGTAGGGATAGTGATAGTGTTTAAGCTTATAAGGAAGGCTTGGTGTGAGGGTGTGAATGTTTGGAATGATAAATATTGTGCAAAGGGGGGTATCATGGTCGCTTTGTACATTCTCTAGTTTTCTTTCGGAGAGCAATTGATAGGTCTTATTTGTCATTATTTTCCTGCACTTCAAGATTACCTTGTAATGAAGAGTTAGAAATTGTTACCTCATTCAAAGGATTTGGATGGGACTTTTGAACTTGCACAAGATCATGAGTGACCATCTTTTTTCTCGTGAACATCTTGTCAAATCTTATATCACCAGGGGCAGAATCAGACTTTGTTTGGGTCTGTCTAGGTTGTATTTCGGGTTGTTTTTCAGGCTGCTATATTTTAAGTTGTTGTATTTCAAATTGTTGTTCAGGCAGCTGCGTTTGTTCAGGCAGCTGCGTTTGTTCAGGTGGTTTGGATCTAAGTTCAGGTTCAAGTTCAAGCAAAGATTAAGTATCAAGTAAGGAACCATGACCAGTATCCTCATCTTCCTTAATTGGATTCTCCCCTTGAAGATGAGGAGTGTTGAAATAAGGTTTGTTCTCATTGAATGTGACGTCTACAGAGACAAAATTTTTTTTGGAAGGGGGATAATAACATTTGTATTTTTTTTTAGTTGATGAATAACCCACAAACATACATTTTAATGCTCTCAGATCCAATTTCCCTCTTGTTTAAATATGGACATGGACAAAAGACACCTAAAAATTCTAGGGATTAGATTATTGTTGGTCTTTATGTTTGAGTAAAATGTTGAAAGGATGTCCATATGACTCTTGAAATCTAAAATTTTAGAAGGTAGCCTATTTACGAGATAAGTGGTTGTAAGAATTGCTTTCCCCCCAAAAGGACTTAGACATATTTGTTTGAAACAATAGAGCTCGGGTTTTTTCAAAGAAATGGCCATTTTTTCGGTCTGCTACCCCGTTTTGTTGTGGGGTATAAACACAAGACGATTCTTGAACTATTCCTTCTTTCTAGAAAAATGAGGCAAGTGTTTGGTTGAAGTAATTTTTGGCATTATCTGACCTGAATCTTTTAATGATTACCCCAAATTGGTTTTTTATCATAGAACAAAATTTTGGAAGTATAGTACTCGTATCTGATTTTTGTTTGAGTAGAAAAATCCATGTAACACGGGTGCAATCATCAATAAAAGAAACAAACTATCTAGCCCCATACACATTAGAAATAGTAGATGGACTACAAATATCACTGTGTATAAGATAGAAAGAAATAGAACTTCTATTATTGCCTTTTGAAAAAGAGACGCATTTGTGTTTAGTAAATTCACACACTTCACAATTAAAGTTCTTAATATCTAAGTTTGTAAATAAAAGAGGAAATATGGTCTTAACAATTTGAATTGATGGGTGTCCTAGTCGACGACGGCGAAGGAAAATTTTCTCTTTATTGAATGAAATAGATTCTGAAACAAAGGAAAATCTGTTTGTGGTGATGTTTGACCGACTTGGTGCTTCAAGATAGTAAAGGCCACTTTGTTTTCTAGCATGTCCAATCGTCCTTCCCGAATCCTCGTCCTGAAATACACTAACTATTGTGAAATTTTACATTACAAGATAAATTTTCAGTGAATTTTTGAACCGAAACAAGATTGGTAGACAATTTAGGAACCTGAAAAACATTTTTTAATATTATGTATGAGTTTACTTTAATATCACCTAGACCTGCAACAGTAGCTAGGGATCCATCGGTTTAGGTTATTTTCCTATTGCTTGGACATGGTGCATAGATTAAGAAATATTTAGATGAGTGAGTCATGCGGTCGGTTGCGCCAGAATCCATGACCCATGAGTTGGCAAAGGTAATATCCGAGATATTTAATCCAAAGGAAATTAAAAACTTATCTGAATATGCTAGAGAAGCACTACCTGAAGGCTTTTCAAGGCTGTTGATAAGGGATCTCAACCTCTCTATCTCCTCATGATTGAGACTGCTCGACTCCTGTAGTGTTGCTTCTCTTTGAAATGCTGCTGCCACATGAACCTGTCCACTTCCTTTGGACTGATCACTTCTTTGGTTCCACTCACGACTTGGAGGCTTTCCATGGAGCTTCCAACACTTGTCACGAGTATGGCGAGACTTCTTACAGTAGGTGCACCATAATCCTTCTCGGCTTTGTTTAATTTTTTCAATTGGAAGAGTTACTTCTTTTCCTGGTTTGGTAGTGCCACTAGCCACCATAGCGGAGTCATCTGTGCTTTGTGGTTCAAGCATTAGGCCTCTTCTGCTTTCTTCACTTCGAATTAGTGCTACCATTTCATTGAAACAAGGTACTTCTTGTTTTCCAAGAATTTGAATTCTCACTTGATCAAACTCTAGATCAAGTCCAACAAGAAAATCATACACACGGTCTTGCTCAATGTAATTCTTTAACATAGCTGCATCTTCTGAACATTTAGTTTGTATCACCTTATAATGATCAAGTTCTTGCCATAAGGACTTCAATTGATTGGCATACTCAGTGACAGTTCTACTTCCCTGTTTTGCAACCATTGTTTTCACTTTAATTTCATAAACTTGTGCTGCATCTTACGCCTTTGAATAGGTCTGTTGAATAGCATCCCAAATCTCCTTTGCAGTTGCCAAGAACATGCAAGTATCACTTATTTCAGGAACTATCGAATTCCACAACTAAGCCATTATCATTGAATATTTTTCCTCTCAAGTTTCAAGGCGAGGATCGTCTGATTTAGGGGCTGCACTTGTGAGATGATTTATTTTTCCTTTCCCTTTGAAAATTGTGCGAACAAGTTGAGACCATTTGAGATAGTTTTTCCCATCCAATTTATAGGTTGCTTGAATGCTCGGCAAATCTCTAGGTTGTTGGTTTCGGTTTAACTATTCAGATATAGTCAAGGAAGTGGTTTCTCCGGTATTAGATATTTTGCTTAAGGGAAAAAAAAGTTTAAGATAAAAGGAAAAATGATAGGCTTTGGCAATGAAGGCCAAACTAGAGAACGGAAAAATCCCAGAAACAAAGTTGACAACAAATATTGAAGTTCGACAATGAAGGCCGTGAGATAATTCGTCAAACAAAAAATTATGGCAACGAAGGCTCTGATACCATATGAGCAATTGAAAGAGAATTGTATTCTTCTTATTTTATTATCAAACAACAATGCTGGTTTTATACACATTAACCTAGCAAAAATAGGAAATCTAATTAAATCCCATGATTTATGGCAATCTAATATAATATCATAATTAATGGGTTTTACAAAAATAGGAAAACTAATAATATTCAAAATTATTTCCTAAATATGAAAGCTTATACAAAATTATTTCCTAAATAAGAAAGCTAATAATATACAAAATTATTTCCTAAATAGTATTTTCTTTACAAAAGCATTTCCTTATTTTCCCGATGAAATCTCATAATGGGATTTCAAAGTTGGTCATGCCTCTTACAACAGAAAGAGGCCTATCAAATGATGCCGATATCATAATGCATGAAAAGTGGCAGCTATAGGATTTTAGTCTTTTTTCTTTCATGCTTTCTCTAGGAAATTATTTGGGGCAGAAAATGTTAGTATTATGTGCTATAGGAACCATATACATTTTATATAACTGTAGATATTATTCCCAATGGCAGTAAACATATTCTTTATGTGAAAGATGTTTCATAATATTGAATATAGTCCTTACGGCCCGTTTGGAATAAATGAATTATAAATGTGGAACTCATTTTCCGAGTAGAATTCATTCACAAATAGATTTTCATGTTTGAAAAAATACAACTTAAAATATAAAATTTAATTGAATTCCATATTTTTATATTTGGAACAAATCTATAATTTTTTTTTTTATTTCCTAAAGTGCTCTCAATATAATAAATATAATTAGGAAAAATAAATAACTAAACAAAATAATTATATTTTATATTTATAATTAATATTTAATTTATAAATATAATATACTAAAAAATTAGTTGGAAGAAAAATAAGTAAAAGAAAAATAAATAGAAAAAAAATGCAAGAGAGATAGTGTTATGAACTAAAGGGGATTAAAGTAATAAAGCTAAATGAGCAAGTAAAGTTGTTAACAGTGGATGTTTGCTTATAAATTCAATTGTAACAGATTGTAAAGGAATTCAGATAATCAATAATACAAATCTCAATTTTTCTCTTCTCTATTCTCTATTTCTCGATCTCTTTCTCTTCTTCCTCTTATGCTTCTTCTTCTTCTTCTTCTTCTTCTTGTCTTCATACTCTATTTTTCCTTTTTAATTCTTCTTCTTCTTCCTTGATTCTTTCTTCATTCATAACATGAAGATACCTACTCCTTTTTATTTTTCCCTTAGCCACCCTCCTCTTCTCCCACTGCATTTCTGATTGGTATAATAGCTTTTTTCTGCTTTCTCTTTCCAGGAGTCCAAGGAACTCACAACATCCATGAAATGGAGGTTTAAATCTCTCCCCATTCTATTTGGTCAAGTCATTTTGGGTTCAAGTGACTTAGTTTTTGGGTACCAGAAAGTTGACTTTGGGATTTTTTCTCATGTCCTTTGTGTAATTTTTTTTTTTTAAATTCGAAATTATTAAGTTTAGGTGTACAATTTTTTATTTTTTCAAAATGCAAAAAATTTCAATTTAAAGATGTATTGTTTCCAGTCATATGGGTTCCTTGTCTTCAATCCTAACTTTTTTATTATATGTATTGGGGTTGGGGGGAGGGGGGTTTAGAAATTAGCACCTCTACTATATAGTCTAGTCTGTGACTCTGTGCTGGTAGAGTGTCTTTTACTAAATGTTTTAGCCGAACCTTTTTTTTTCCTTCAATCAGCAAAGCTGTAAGTTTGTTTGAAAATGATGAACGGTTCAAGGCTGTTGAGAAAGCCAGAGATAGGGAGGACCTTTTTGATGGCTACATTGTGGAACTCAGGAGGAAGGTATACAGACCTGAACTTATTTCTATCATGCATGAACACATGTGCATTTAAGCGTGAATGATGATAGTTGTGTATCTGGAATTTACATAATAGATGTTATGAAGCAAAACATAGTAAAATACCTAAATGTACATGAGCTTCTACTTATAATTAAGTGGAATTATAGTATTTCTAATCAGAATATATGGTTTTCTCATTTGACAAATACAACATTGTAATCTCTAGTTATTACACAGGTTCTTTTTTATGCATTGGAAACAAATTGGCTTTGAATCATATGTTTTGTCCTTTTCCTTCTGTTATGTTCTCGATGTTCTATTGTTCTCATTTCAGATGGATATCCAAAGTAACTTTATGTTTTATGCATACGTTTCAGGAAAGGGAAAAGGCTGCAGAGGACCACAGGCGAAATTTAACAGAATATAAAAAAATTCTGGAATCCTGCGACTTCATTAATGTATTTCTGGTGGAATATGGGAAATATACCATGATATTTTATTCCTAAACTTTGTCGTGGTAAGTATCTCATCTACAGGTGAATAGCCTGTGGCGGAAAGTTGAAGATCGCTTGGAGGATGTTGAAAGGTGCTTGCGTCTTGAAAAACTTGACCGCTTACTCATTTTCCAGGTATATTCTTTTGCTTACAAATCATTTGGTGTTTTGAAATACATATTAATAGTGTTTGTCGCAGGGCTATATCTGTGACCTGGAGAAGGAAGAAGAGGAACAGAAGAAGATACAGAACGTAGATCTGTTCACATTTTCAGTAATTCTCTTGATGTGCATGTTTTCATCTTCATTTTTTTACCATATAAAAGGACCAAGTGAGACGGGCTGAGCGCAAAAACCGTGATGAGTTTCACAAATTGCTGCAAGACCATGTTGCTGATGGTTATCTTACGGCAAAAACTAACTGGCCTGACTATTGTTTGAAGGTATAAACTTAATTTGTCATGGAGACAAACATGAAAAGTTGCTTACTAACTAGAAAAGGAAGTGACATTGCATGCGAAATGAATTTGGTTAATGTATTTGATACTTTTTCTCTTGGTTGCAGATTAAAGATTTACCTCAATATAATGCTGTTGCAACTAACACCTCTGGTTCAACACTGGAGGATTTATTTGAGGATGTTGCTGAGGAATTAGAAAAACAGGTAACTCTCTTGCTTTGATGGCAAAGCTATGGAGTTCGTCCTGAATTTGATTAGCAGATTAATAAGATAAATAAAGTGAGAGTAAATTTTTTTGGCTGTTATTGAAAAGAAAAATACTAGTTATAGAGTAGAAGAAGTAACAAGTAAGATGAAATCTTTACTTTGGTTTACAAAAGGTCACAGTTTTGTTTGGAGTGTGAGTTTCAGTTGCTAGCTATTAGACTTGAGAACTCATGCTTACTCTATTGTAACTTTACTGTTATAACCACACATTTATTGCCATGGCTTCATGATGGCACTACAATGTCCAATTTAATTAGGGTGCATCTTTGTATCTATTTCTAACAGTCCATTAGTTTAGTCCTTACTGTGATAAGCCTGGTGAATATGGTCTTGTGTGGCTCAACTTGTATTTCAAATTTAAACTCGTGTATCAAGTTCTTGCGACTTCTACTAGTATATATGTACTGCATGGGAAGTTTAGTTTTTTTTTTTCCTTAAAATTCTCTTTGTTCTTTATGCTTTAACCCCTTTTTTTCTACTGCTAATTTTTTACGTTGTTGTGGCCAACCCTGTTTCTCTTTCTCTCTCTCTTCCATATCTAAAGCATCCCTCTCTCTCTCTCTCTCTCTCTTTCTCTCTCTCACGTTGTTGGGCCTTCAAGACTTACGTTACCCTGTCATCGCTTTCTGATTGCCCTTTTTTTTCCCCATGCCCTTGCTTGAAGTAGTTGGGATTTACAACTTGTATCTTACCTTGCTGTTTAAGCATTGGCAGTACCATGATGACAAAACTCGTATAAAGGATGCAATGAAATCAGGGAGGGTAAGACATTACATACACCTTCCTTTGGCTTCCATTGTAATTTTAAAATTTCTAACATTTATATTCCCAGGTTACCATGACGTCAACATGAACATTTGAAGATTTCAAAGCTGCTATTTCTGATGATGTTGGTTCCCCACCAATATCAGATATCAACTTGAAGGTATTCTCCCCTCCAGTGAAGTTCTTTCAAATTATTTCATGGCTTGTCGCAATTTGATAAGATGTATTGTTGAGAGCTGTCAATTGAAATATATATTCTGTCAGGTTCATTGATCAGGCTGTTGATTTATAATATATAATCTTGGGTTAAATTGCCTGCTAGAACATGTTTTTCTTTCTGAAAACAAAATCCTGTTGATATAGAGAACTAAATTATTACCTGAAATAGGCTTTAATTCAATGAAAACCAATTATTGCAATCTGTTCAAATCCCTTGGAAAAAGAGAGAGAAATACTAAGAGACCCAGCTAAATTATGAAAATTATAGAATTACTTGTTAAGAAAAATTCCTAAGTCATAGTCTAATGTAGCTAATAGGAAGATCTAATACAGGAAGGGTATATGATAGTTGATAAAAAATTTAAAAGAATCTAATTTATTGAAATTAAGAATTAGATAAAAATAATTTGTAAATTCACTTTCTCGTGCAGGGTCACCTTTGCTTTAATGGGCAATATTTCACAATTCTGTGCTTCCTGTCCAATGTTCCATTAATGACATTCTGATCACAGTGCCTTAGACCTTTTATTTTTGTTTCTGCTACATTTTATTTATCAGTTTTTCATGGATGTGCATATAATATTGATTATATGCTTTATGTGGGACCTGTTAATAATCCATTTGCTGGCCAGTGTCACTTATATTTTGTCATTTTTTGAAGTATCCAGTTTTGAAATGCCCTATCTTTGTATAATTGATTGCGAGTCTTTTCAAATCAATTTCTCATTGGTGATTATAGAGTTGGCGTATGAGCACAGTGTATAATCTTACATAAGGTTCTGGTTATCCTTGATTCTTTGAAGCGTTTATATGATGAGCTACTTGATAGAGGCAAGGAGAAGGAAGAGAAAGAAGCTAAAAAGCGTCCACATCTTGCTGATGACTTCCCTAAACTATTATATACTTATAAGGTATGTCAATATTGTTATGAAAATATTGCATGTAGTCCTGTTTCATTACGTTAAACTTTTCTGTCTCCACTTGAGCCTAATAGTGTTATGCTGTCATAGGAAATAAATGCGTCTTCTAGTTGGGAGGAGAGCAAACTGCTTTTTGAAGAAAGCCAGGAGTACAGGTATGGAATTTCTTACTAGCTCACTCTTCACCCTTATTCTTTATTTCCTGATGGTTTCCACCTGTTACTCGTCTCTTGTAGATCGATTGGGGAGGAGAGTTTTAGCAGAGAGATTTTCGAGGAATATGTTGCACACTTGCTGGAAAAGGCCAAGAAGAAAGAACACAAGCGTGAGGAGGAAAAGGTACTTGTATTTTGCCTTGTGCTACTAGAAAAAAGTTCTGTGGGGCAATCTTTGTGGGTTTTTCCTATGCTTTAGTGATGCATCTTGTGTTGTGGAGTGTGCAAGATTTTTCCAGAGTTCTTTTCTTTATTTATTTTACTTTCAGCAGGCCAAAAAGGAGAAAGACAGGGAGGAAAAAGAGAAGAGGAAAGATAAAGAAAGAAGGGAGAAGGAGAAGGAGAAGGAACATGAAAGGGTGTTCGTGATATTCTTTAGCTGCCACAAATCAAGAAATATGCAACTACAACTGAAAGCCTATTTTATAGGATTAGTTATTGATTTGTTTTTATGCTCTGTTTTTTAGTTCTATTTTAACGTTACTTTACCAATTCTTTTGTTTTTCTATTACAACTCTGTGTATTTAAGCATCATCGATCAATGAAATTCAGTGTGAGTTTTCTTCAATAATAATAAAAAAAATCTTTTTATTTAACAAATGGTATCAGAGCCCTCTTCTTAAGGGACTTGTGATTAAAATTATGTACGAGTAAGATTTCTGATTAATGGCCTCAAAAAACTTCCAACCCATCTTACCTCCTGTATTCACTGGTGAAAGCTACCAGTCATGGGCAGTCAAGATGACTGCATATCTGCAGGCATGGGATCTTTGGGACGTTGTGTGTGAAGAAGTTAAAGTTGCTCTACTGCCAGAGAATCCCACTATGCAACAAATCAAGGCTCAGCAGGATCAAATATCAAAGAAATTCAAGGCAAAAACATGTCTTCATTATGCTGTGTCAGAAAATATATTTATTCGAATAATGAATTTGGAGATAGCATTTAAAATATGGGAATATCTCAAAACTGAGTTTTAAGGCAATGCAAGATTAAGAAATATGCGTGTCTTGAATCTCAAGAGATAATTTGAGATGCAATGGATGAAGGATTCTGAGACTGCAAAGGAATATGCAGATAGGTTGATGGATGTTGTTAACAAACTTAGGCTGCTTGGTGAAGATATGCAAGACAACAGAGTTGTTGAGAAGCTTCTGGTCACTCTGCCAGAAAGGTTTGAAACTAAGATTTCAGCTTTAGAGGAGGTCAAAGATCTTACAAAAATCAATTTAGCTGAGCTTCAAGCTCATAAGCGAAGAAAGAACCTCAGAGAAGGTGCTGTGACGGAAGGTGCAATGTAAGCTAAGCTGTGGACTCAGAAGAAAAACAAAGGCTATTCAAGAGCCAATGTCAAAAATTCAAAATTTGATAAAGATGCTGGCAGCAGTGAAGGAAACAACAACAGTGACGTTAATTACCCTCCTTGTCAACATTGTGGCAGACACAACCATCCTCATTACAGGTGCTAGAGCAGGCCTGATGTGAAGTGCAACAAATGCAATCAAATGGGGCATGTGGAAAGGATATGCAAGAATAAAGGAAAGCAGATGGTTAATGAAGCTCAAACTATGAATCAAGAACAGGAGGAGCAACTCTTTGTAGCTTCAAGCTATCAAAATAGCTGCAAAGAAGAAACTTGGCTAGTGGACAGTGGATGTTCAAATCACATGACCAACTGTGTTGAACTATTCAGATAGCTTGACAAGTCATTCATGACCAAAGTAAAAATTGGAAATGGAGAGTATTTATCTGTAAAAGGTAAAGGATCTGTTGCAATTGAAACTCTTTTTGGGGTTAAAATTATCTGCAATGTATTGTATGTTCCTAATCTTGATCAAAACTTGTTAAGTGTTGGTCAATTAATTGAAAGAGGGTTTAAAGTGCATTTTGAAGATAGTAGGTGTGTGATCAAAGATGCAGATGGTACTGATTTGTTCACAGCCAACATAAAGAACAAAGGCTTTTCACTTGACTTGATGGAAAAGGAGCAGGTAGCATATCTAGCTTCTGTGATGGCCACTGATCTTTGGCATAAAAGGTTGGAACATTATCACCATTCAGCAGTTTTGCTGATGCAAAAAAGGGATTTGGTGAGAGGCTTGAACTCACTAGAGGACAACATTTCAAGTTGTAAAACCTGTCAATTAGGCAAGCAAACAAGGGTGCCATTTCCACAAAAAGCTTGGAGAGCTACACATGAGCTTCAACTGGTGCATACTGACCTTGGAGGACCTTTTGGAGCTGAATCTCTTAAAGGTAGCAAGTATTATATTGCTTTTATAGATGATCTAACCAGAATATGTTGGATATATTTCCTCAGATTTAAATCTGAAGTGGCTAGTGTATTTTGGAAGTTCAAAACATGGGTGGAAAATCAAAGTGGCTATAAAATAATGGTGTTAAGATCTGACAATGGGACAGAGTATACATCAAATCAATTCAGCAAATTCTGTTTAGATAGTGGCATTCAACATCAATTCACAGCTCATTATACCCCACAACAGAATGGGGTCAGTGAGAGAAAAACATAACCATCATGGAGATGACTCGATGCTTACTGCATGAAAAGGGACTGCCTAAAAGTTTTTGGGCAGAGGCTGCAAACACAATAGTCTTTCTACTAAATAGGCTGCCAACCAGGGCTCTTCACAATCAAATTCCATATGAGGCATGGTTTGATCACAAACTGTCACGACCCGTTCCCGCAGTCGGATCACGACGGTCCTAGGGCACGGGAGATGCCAATGACGACCGGCACCCGTAGAACCCAGTATCAATCACATTCACAATATACATATATATTTATTGCAGCGGAATAAAACTTATCCATCATCTATTACATATGACATATCTATGCATATATATATATATCCATCATTCATAAAACACTGTTCATTCTGAAATACTATCTCATATATCCTCATAAACATATATATATCTGTTCATGTCCTAGCTAACCCATACATACCCCATGGAGCAGTTAGATATGAACATCCAAAATATAGAGTACAAAATATATATATACATCAGTAGTGCTGGCAGAAATCCCTGGATGATGAACGACAGGATTTTGCAATCTACTCCTCTCCTGAAATAAGGAAACAATGAGAGGGTGAGTATATAAGATACTCAGTGAATCTATATGCATCGCCAA
>CANXYC010626361.1:0-15426 GCA_948193065.1 Aleurites moluccanus | reverse complement strand
CCCCTGAGGATCTCTGCTCAATTCTAGGTGCTGGCTCTACAGGTCTGGAGTGGGAGCTGCTCTCCCCCCTCCTACTCAGAAATCCTGGGCCACCCTTCCGCTTTTGCTCTCTCTTAGCCCTCTCTGTCTTATATTTTTCTTCCGTTTGTATGGCTTTATCTATCAACATGGTCAGAGAAGTGAACTCTATAGCAATAAGGGCCTTATGCAAAGTAGCATGCAAACCCCTCCTGAATCTGGCAATCAACTTTGCCTCAGAAAGTGTATGAGTGGCATATCTACTCAATCGTATGAACTCATCAGCATACTCCTTTATGGAACGATCCCCCTGCTCCATTTGTTCAAATCTCACTAAATTTCGAGTCCTAACACCCTCGGTAATGAACTCACCAATCAGACCCTGATGAAATTCCGCCCAGGTGGGTGGGTGCTCTCCATACAATATAGTCTCCATGTGTCTAGAAAACCATGTCCAGGCTCTTCCCTTAAGCAACAAGCCAACTAACTCAATAGATCTCAGCTCAGAACAAGGTAGTCTTCTGACAACCTTCTTTACCTCCTCGAGAAAATCCACTGGATCTGTGCCTCTATCCCCTCGAAACTCTGGTAGGTTTAGCTTCAGAAAGCTAAACATGGATACTCCTCCCTCATCAATCACTCTCCTATCTCCCTGTGCAACCGGCTCCCTCTGAGCCCTAACTGGCTATACTGGAGCCTGTGCCACTACTTCTGGCACTATTGGCGGCTGAACTACTGCAGGAGCAGGCGGTGGCTGTGCCTGTTGTCTCTCTCTCCTCAACTCAGCCATCTCTCGCCTCAGTTCCATCGTGCCCCTCATCATCTCCATCCTCTACTGATCATCTCCTCTATCTGAGCCATCTAAAGTCCGCCTGGACCGGGACGGACCCTCAGATACTGATACCTCTCTTACCGGGGACTCATTGGAGGCAACCTCAGCCTTTTAAGTATCTCTGTCTCTACTATTTGGCATGTTTGAAATCTGTCAGTCTGACATGTATGAAATCTATCAGGAAAATATGGAAACAGTCTCAGAATATAGTAAAAACGCAGAATATAATCATACCACAGACGATAACAGCTATAACGATAAAGGAAATCCTATGCTCCATGGTATACTTAATTCTACCCCATTCTGTAACTAATCATTATTCCTTTGAAATTCTATCACTATTCATCTGTTACCTAAATTCACATTCTGTAAACCTAGTGTTCTGATATCTGTAAACCAATGCTCTAATAACCTAGAGCTCTGATACCACCTCTGTCATGACCCGCTCTCGCGAGCCACGACGGTCCTAAGGCACGGGAGATGCCAATGGCGACCGGTACCCGTAGAACCCAATATCAGTCCTATCAATCTTATCAATACAATATACATGTATACAATCTCTATTTATTCATTATCAATCACAACCTGTCATACATTCCCAATTGACTGTATTATTAATACCCACAGGATCATATCAGTCATAATATATATATTTTCCATATCATAATATCATCATTGGAATACATGTTCATTTCCTAGCTAACCCGTACATACCCATGGAGCAGCTAGATTATGAACACCAAAATACAATTTGCTAGTCTAGCTCGCCAATTGCCTGCTCACCAGACCCAGCTCGCCAATCTCAACTCAATAATGTTTCTTTGCATTGTTGGCTCGCCTTAGCCAGTTCACATATGCCGGCTCGCACATGCCTCTTCTCATTCCTCTTCGCATTCCTCTTCGCCTTTCCTCTTCTCATTTCCTCTTCGCTATCTCACCTCGCACTTCTTCTTCGCTAGGCCAACTCGGCAAGACCTCTTCGCAAGGCCAGCTCGGCATTGCCTCTTCGCAAGGCCAGCTTGACATTGCCTCGCAAGGCCAGCTCGCCAATGCCGGCCGGAAACCCTTAACCCAGTTTTCATAGAATTTCGCTGAAGACTTAAATTCTCAATTCTTTAACACTTAGCATTTTCTCATGCAATTTCAATAATTCAATCAATATTTTCTCACAAAATTTCCATACTCATTTCTATCATTATCCAAAATAATTAATAAGTAAATATTTATACTTATTTCAATATTAATTAATTAAGCCAATAAAAATAAATTTATACACGAGATATACATAAAGATTGTTTAGGAAAATAATGGGTGTTACATGTTGTAGTGGATAGAATGCTACAATTTTCAAGATATTATAAAAAATGACCATCCACCAAAAAATAGAATGGGTTTCGGAACTCAAAAGGGTATAGCTATGAAATTTTGACACTTGGGATCAGCCAAGATTTGTGTCTCTCATAATTATGGATATCTTAGGACAACATATAAAAATTGTGATTGTGTCTAGAATGGAAAATTTTTAGAATAATTTCAGGAAATGGTCATCCACCATAAATACCAACGAGTCTCAAAATTTAAAGGATATACCTATTAAATTTCGTCATGAGATATCAGGAGATATTAGTATTTCTTTCCATACTATGGATATTATGGTAAATTTTTTATGTCGTAGTCATAGCTAGGGCGCTAAAATTTTTAAGTATTACAAAAAATGACCATCCACTAAAAAATAGAAGGGGTATCAAAATTCAAAGGGTATATCTATGAAATTTCGCCACTTAGAGGCTAGGCAAAATTAGTGTTTCTTGCCATCTTAGATATGTTAGGACAATGTATTAAAGCCATGCTCCTAGTTAGAATGGAAATTCTTGTAAAAAATGACTATCCACCATAAATTCCAATGAGTCTCAAAACACAAAAAGTATACCTATGAAACTTTACCACTTGGATGATAGGGAGAGATTAATATTTATTTGCATACTAGGAATTTTATAGTAATTTATTAAAGCTTTGATTATGGCTCCAACATAAAACTTTAACGGTATAACATAAATGACAATCTATCAAATAGTAAAAATAGTCTTAGAACCTAAAGGGTGTACTATATATTTCACAGCCCAGGTGTCACGTGTGTTTAGTATTTCTTGGAATTATAAGATTTCTAGGAAAATATTTTGAAGTCATGATTGTGGCTCGAAAGCTAAAATATTCTATATATTGAAAAAAGTTATCATCCACCAAAAAATAGAATGGTTCTCGAAACCTAAAGGGTATACATATGAAATTTTGCCACGCGAGGGTCGAGTGAGACTATCTTTTTTTAGCATCCAAGATATGCGAGAGCAACATATTGAAGTCGTCATCGTGGGTAAAATGTTGGAATTTTAAAGATATTAAAAAAATTATCATCCACTAAAATGTCCAATAGATCTCATAATTCAAATGTATCTATGTAATTATGTGACCTAGTGGTTGAGCAGGTTTAGAGATTCTTAGAATCCATGTGTTTCTTGAGCATTATTTCAAAGTTTTGGTCATGGCTAGAAAGGTAAAATTTTCATGCTATTGCAAAAAATGAGATTTTACAAATTAATGGAATTGGTCTTAGATCCTAAAGGATATACCTACCAAAATTTTCCACTTGAAGGTTGAGAGAAATTAGTGTTTCTTAGCATCTTAGATATGTTAGGAAAACATAAATTTTTAAATTATTGCAAAAAGCCGTTATCCACAAGAAACTCAACGAGTTTTAGAACACAAAGTGTATTCCAATAAAAACTTGCTACTAGAGGGTAGGAAAGGATTAGTATTTCTTTGTTTAATTTGGATGTTTTGATTCATATTAGATAACTAAAATTAGATGCATCCTAAAATTGAAAGGTCAGTAGTAGTTTATATAAGAATTACTTCAATCAAAATAACAAAATAGTAAAGCAAAGAGAGAGAGAGAGAGAGAGAGAGAGAGAGAGAGAGAGAGAGAGAGAGGAGATAATACCTATTTATTGTAGTTCGGCCTCATTGCATACTCCACTCTCCCAAGGATCACACTTTGAGAAGTCTCTACACTAAGTAGCCCTTTTAAAAGGGTAGAGCAATAACTTTTTTCATGAATCTGTCTAATTTTATAGAGCTTTGAAAAGATGGTCGTTTGAAGAGAATCAATAAAATCAAAATAAATTTTCTAGGATTAGTATTATTCATTAAAAAAAATCTTAATTTGTATGCCCCCCAGTCGTTTGAAGAATATAAGAAAATCAAGGAAAATATTTTGAATTTCTTTCCATATAAAGAATAGATTTTTTAGCACAAAAATCTTTTGATTTTCTTTCCATATATAAAATATTTTATGAAGATATTTCAAATGGAAATTATTTTGGTTTAAAAAGAATATTTTAAAGTAATAAAATCTTCAGAATATATAAGAGGAATTAAAGAAAGTTTCACAAAAAATTACACCAGCCAACATATAAATTAGATGGGCAGTAACATTTTAGAAAGGTCATCTACTTTTGTCTTGATTTTAAAATTGACTTCTATTTTTAGAAAATTATTTTGACTTTATAAAAAAATGATTTTGGATAGAGAACAAGTTTCTCAAGTTTAGTAAGTATCTTTAAACTTTACATTCAAAGATGAGGTTTTTAACTCTTCAATCTTGAATGTCTTCTTACTAGCTTTAAAGGCTTGCTTATATATGTTGATATTTTAAGTTTCCTAAGTCTTCAACTCTTCAAATCTTTGAGGCTTCAACAATATCTAGATGTTTAAATTGCCTTTATAATTAAGATCTTCAAGCTTTTAAAGAGTGTCTTCATTTAAAATATATAACATTACAAGAAAATATTAGGTTACTAATGAAATTTACAGATGAAAACTATTTCCTTGGCATTTAACATTAGTTTACTGATGGAATAACAATGACAACAAAAATTTTAATATACCGATCATATACGAACATATTACCATCGATTCTTATCGACAAGAAGAAGATCTTCAGAAAAGTTGGTAGGAAATGGGCACAAATTAAATTGCGGTAATGTAGCAACGGCATACCGACCATAAAGTAGGCGGGAATTTTTCTTGCTTATATTTCATACTGACAGATTATCGACTGATGATCTAGTAAAATCCTCAAATGTGAAGTTAGAGCTCTCTCTAAATGGGCTTGGGCTTTAAGAGTGATTCTTACACCTACAAGGCAAAGAAACAAGACATCAAAGAGTCAAGTCGTGGCTTGGTAAAGTCATTCCATGCCTAAGTCATCTCTTTTTGAGAATTAAATGAGCTTAAAAGATTTAGTGTAGTATGAGTATTGAGTTGGTAGATTATACATGAATAATAAATGTTAATACCTCCTCTATTTATACTTGACTGCACAAGATTGACTTAATAGGTGAGGATAGGTGTCACCACCTAATTGATACTCAGTGGGGCAACCATCTTGGTTAGGTTTGACTCTGCCTTTTGCATGACTTCTAGTCAAGTACATGCACTATTCTGACAGTACAACTTGTTGATGGCTTTGGAGGCTCTAAACAGTACCTTCCTTGCCAATAATGATGAGGAAACTTGTTTGTGTTCTGGTACTGTGCAACCTAGAGCCACTCCCAAGTCAGAACTGTCACTTTAGGAGAAAGAAAGTTATTTGTTAAACGACTCACTGTCTTATAGTGTCAAGGGTGATTAGCGAGAAGACCCTTCTCCGAGCTATTTGTTATTCGAGCTTCATTGGGCGGGGAAGCTCTACTTGCATGGATTTTGAAATAATTGAGGATGATCTTTTGCTCATCAGGCTTATTGTCCTTATGAGAGCCCAGCCCCAACATTATGGATTTTTGGGAATGTTTAGGAGCCTAGTATCATTATTCCTCATCAATAACCCTTGCTCTACTCAGTGGAGAAAAAAAAATATAATTGTGAGGTCTTGCCTGAGCACCGAGATGCTCAAATCAAAAAGGGTGGTTTCCCACGGACTAAAGGCGGCTTCGACCAAATTTTTTCTTTAATCTTTTTTAAAAACTGATAGAGTCACCATATTAATTTTTAAGGAAAAATAAAGGAAAACCCAATTTGACTCCAAAGCATAACCTATAGATAAAATCACTAGATTTTCGAACCAAGACTAAGCTAATGTACTAGGTTTTCGATTTACAAATAACTTTCATTTTAGCTTATCATATAAGAAAAGATTGATTTTGTGGTTCCTTTAATTATGAGATAGTGTAATACCCTAGGAATTGCTCCAGTAACTAAACAGTATAATTAGTTATCGGACTAGGAAACACCAACATAACTAAGAATTTCGGTAAATTTATACAGTATCTAATTTAAGTTAATTTTTCACAGATACTTATATAATAAGAGATTAAGAATAATTATAGCTAATTATATGAAGAAAGTATGGAAATGTATTAAACATGTTGGAAAATCAACATAGTGGCAAAATCGTAAATAAGTGAAACTTCAGGGGTATATTGGGAAATCCACTGTCTATGTTCCATAATGGCTCTGAAGCCATTTTTATAATAAACTACAGACAAAAAAAAGCCATTTCAGTTCCCATTTTGAAATCTAATTCCTGACAGAATAGACAAAAGAAATTATATAAGAAATTAGGGTCAAAGTCTAATTATTGGATAGTTTAAGGATCGAAGTGTAATTTGTCGATTTTGCTTAATACATAAGCATGCCTTAGAAAATTTTAGTCAAATTCTTCCTTCTTCATTGCTTTGGAGGAACCTCCTACCACCATTTCTCCCTCCATTTTCAAGTCTTTTCTTAAGGAAAAACTAAGGAAAACCTAAAATTAACCTTTATTCTTCCATTTTCCATCCTTGATTCACTTGGAAAATAAAAGAATTTCAAGAATACATTGAAGTGGGATTTTGGGTGGTTCATCATACTAAGGTAATAAATTTATTTTCTTGATTTATTAGAAGATTTAGATGTATTAGATGATAAATAGAATGAGTTTAGTGTTCAATTGCATCAATTGATGCATTTGGTGAATTTTCCCTAAATTTCAAACCCTAATTCAAAGTTGTTTGATTTGAAACTTTGAATTGATGTTAATTAATATTTAATAAGCTTAGAATATATTAATTGGAGTCTAATGGATAGATATTTTGTGATTGGTTTGATGTAGAAAACCAAAAATTGGAAAATTGCCAATTTTGCCTTCTTTGAGGAATTTGGTGGAAAATCAATTTTGATAGCCTATTTGAAGTGTGAAGTGAGTTTAATATGCATCATTTGTCATGACTAATGCATTGGTTTGATGATTGAAACCCTTCCTTAAAAAACTAATGTTGGCCGAATGGCCTATCACTATTCATACCCTTGGATTTTGTTTGGTTTCCTTCATGGTTCACTTGCCAATTTGATCCTTTAAATGTTGTTTATTGTTGGACATCTATTGCTTATTGAGTTGCATTGATTGAGAGCTTATTGTTGATTATATGGACAATGTCAATATTGCACCATAACCTAGCCAAATTGTCCATTCAATGTTACACACCAAGTGTTCGATGAAATGTCTAGTTCATTTGCCATAGGCCTACCATTTGAATGCCATTGTCGCCAGTAACATTGGCTAGCCAATTAAGCCAACCATTGGACCTTGGATGTCCAACTTGTACTCCATCCTAATGGTTGTTGTTATACCTATTGTTATTGCTTACATACCTTTAATTGCTTATACATTGCTTTTTTGCAGTCTCATTTGATTTATTCACGAGCTGTTGTTTATTGATCGGACCATTGTCATATATTGATATCATTTGACTGGTTTCCATGATTATATTGATTATAATGTGATTTGACAGAGCTTTCTCACCGACGGGATAGCAGGTAAATACCGTCAGCAATGTGCACATTGTATATTGGATACCCTAGTTGAGAAGGGTTAACTGTCCTAGCCATAAGACCTGATCAGTCTTATGTATATTGACATGTGATTGATATATGCTATACGTGTTCATGGCTCACAATCTGTCTTATTTACATATAATGAGCTTCATTGACCTGTTCACTGATTTTGTACTCTTTTTCTGTAACCTAATTCCTTATTTTGTAATTAGTGTGCAATTTTTTTGTTTATTGATTATCTATCTATTATTTATTGTTATCCTGACCATCTTTTATTGGATGATGCATATTAGATTCACTAAGTATTTAATACTCATTCCCTTCAGTTTTTCCCCTTTTAGAGGTACAGAGTAAGAGGCAGAATCTTGTCTATTGATTTCTCTGTGGATTCCTGCTACATCTAATGATAGTATAATTATTTAACACTGTATTTTTGTATATATTCTAGTTGCTCCATGAGTTTGTATAAATGGTATAGTTAAATTGTAATTATATATGTATGGTATAATACGAAGTTTAAATATAGATATGGCATGTGATGATGATGATTACAACCAATTGCAAAATAGATTACAGACTGTAAGACTACAGAGTAACAAAATTGACATGATGGATATTAATTCATTAATTGGTTATTAATGAGATAGTAAAAGATCATAGTAATTGATACTGGGTTTTTTACAGGTGCTAGTCACCTTTAGCATCTCCTGCATCCTAGGACTGTCATGTTCTGAAATTAGGACATAACAGGTATGAACACGATATCTTAGTTTGAAAAGGAAGCCTTCTTCGAAGGGGTTTGGTCTTGCCTTGCAGGGGATGACTTCTTCGAGCTCACCCAAATCGGAGTTTCACTTTGGATTGCAAGGGATGCCTTTTTAGAGTTCGCCGGATCTGAGTTTCACTTTGAATTTGGTAAAGGATGCGGGGGATGACTTCTTAAAACTCACCCAGATTGGAGCTTCACTTTCATTGAATAAGATTAGCACTACAATTGATTTGATTCGAATTTGGCAGCACTATGGCTTGCTTTGGTTTGATTGCTTATAGATTGACTCAAAGAGAGATCGCTCTAGGTCTTTTATTCCTCCCACTCAAAGTGAGTCAGAGAAATTGGTTCAAAATCAAAGTGAATTGAACAATTTTAATAAAAAATATTGAATAGAGGGAGAAATGAGAGTCAACTAAGAAAAATTCGACTTAGTTATTCTGGTACTCAAGGGGAGTCTGTGTTGGTGTACTTTAAAATGAATTTTAGCTTTGTATTTATAGGAAAAAGTCTGAGAAAAAAATCAAACTAGAATCTGATGTGGGATTCATGTTCTGGACTTGGTGGCACTTGTGCTGAAGCTTGGTGGCAACAGAGAAGAAGGCTAGCGACATCTGGAAGCAAGGCTGGTTATGGGGGCTTGCCTAGGTTACTGCTCCGCCTAGGGTTGCTTGTGCTACTAGCGACGCCGCCAACTAGGCTTGGCCCTGCCGCCAAGCCCTAGCCTAGGTGCCACCAGGTTCGTCTTAATGTCTATCAGGTATGATTCACCCGATTCACAGTGGTTTGACCTCTGGTTGATGCCGATTAGCTTAGCAAGGTTAGGTTTGTCTGTATTCAGAGTCAACTTTGATCTACGGTCGATTGCAAATCAGTCTGCCATAACCCGAGTCTACTTGGATGCAAAATCACGTGTTCACAGTTGCCCCCATCACTTTAATGCAAGTTTGAAGGGTCAAGGTGATGGTAGTGAATCGGGTGAGTTTATGTCTACTTGAAATGAGATTTGTGCATTCTGCTTACACTCTAAAGTGTTTGTTGATGTGTCAGTCTGTTTTGACAATTTTGAGCTTTTTATGATTTTTTTGATATTTTTAATTTTTGGTATTTTTTGAATTATAGGAGCATCCTTTATGTAATTCAGGCAAATGATAGCTCTAAAAATGAAGAAAAATCATAAAGTTCTAATGGCACTGATAGCGCTGCATTCTGAGTTGAGATGGATCTGATATAGCAATTTCTGGCTTATCTGAGCTGCGAAAGGACATGATGATAATTAAGGAGATTCTCAAAAGGGAAGAGGTATAAATATAGGTTCACCCTCTCATTCTCTTCATCTTCTCTCATTTTATTATTTTTTCTTCTCTCTCTAGAGCTTATATCTCTAGATTTCCTCTCAACTTTCCTTTATAGATTCCAAAGTTGATTCTGCTCCAACTAGGGGACACCGAAGCTATAAGGCTCCATGGGAGATTGATAATCTCGAAGATTTGCTGCGAGAGCCTGAGGAGCACATCTCTTGGGATGGCAAGATCATGGTATTTTTCTTCTTTCTTATACTTCTTCTTCTTTTCTGCATTGTGCATCTTTTATTTATTTGCTTCTTTTTGCTATGGAGCACATGGAGCCTTTCAATGTGGAGTTTCTGGCAACTGAGCCTATTGCTTGCCTTATGATGCTGATTTTAGTGGGTTGCACCTTTGTTCATACCCATCAGGATACTATTGATTTGAATATCCTTCCCAGCTTACTGGATTTGTCACAGCTTGAGTCTTATGATTGGGTTGGAGCTATTCTAAGCACCATGTATAGAAAGATGACTGATCTATCTCATAGAGCACTCACTTCCTTCGAAGGGACATTCCTCATTTGGGAGGTACATTTCTGCTTTGTGCCTATTTCCAATTTCTACTTATTATGATTGTTTGTTTGTCTTCTTGTCTATTTGTCTAAATGTCTATTTATCTGACTGTCTATTTGTTTAACTATCTGTTTGTCTAACTATCTGCTTGTCTGACTGTCTGTTTTTCTGACCATCCACCTGTCTAAATATCTATTTGTCTAACCGTCTACTTGTCTGATTGTCTGCTTGTGTGACTGTCTGTTTGTTATGATTGTCTTGCCATTTTTCAACTATGGGCTTATGAGTTTTTTCCCACTCTTACCCTATGTTGGATGCTCGACTGGATGTGTTCCCTGTTAGTGTGAGGTGGAATAGGGAACATAGGACAGGACAACCCATGTGTGACATTCGCACTGTTAAGGCATTCTTTGGTAGTTTGGCTCCTTCCTAGGTATTTTTTGCTTCTACCTTTTTTATGTTTTAGCTTGAGATTCTAATTGTGGCTTGCTTGTGCAGAGGCAGATGACCCCTTTTGCAATCAAGATTGAGATGATGCCGGCTATGCTGTATAACTGCTATCTTATGTCATTTTCTCGGGTGCTACTTCACTTTCCATTCTAGAGATTGTACTTTCTAGGGGAGAGATTTAAAGTTCAAAAAATGGGGGAGTGGGCTACCCCTAAGCATCCTCCAGTTGATATGAGGTAGGATTTTGACATCTATGCTTTAGAGGAGTCCTATGTTGGTTTACCCATGCTTCGGTTTCTTGAGCTTGAGATTCCTTACATAGAGTTTTGCTAGACCTAACTGATAGGTCGTGTTAGGGATCCATGTCGACTTACTGCTCGTTCTACTAGTCCTTCTACTCAACCTGACCATCCTAGTATAAGAACATGTATTATAGCTCCTCCAGCTGCCTAAGATCCGAGTTCTAGTGCAGGAAATAAAGAGGAGGTTACCTTCAACCCTTTTCTAGAGATTACTAGGGAGATTCCTTATATGGGAGGAGCAGATGAGGACTTACTATGTTCCGGATACAGTTCATCCTCTTGCCCAAGACTTCCTTGAGAACATTATAGTACATGTCTTTTGCTTACCTCTGGAAATGATCCTTTGGTAATTTATGTTGTTTAGACTATTCCTTGCATCAATGCAGGTTCCAACTAGCTATATTTGGTGGGCTTATTGGATGGGGCGGTAGATGGAGATGGCTATCACCTCCTTACTGACTCAAATGGAGGTTAACATATGGGCCTGTCAGTAAGAGGATCCTTATCGCTGGAGGACGAGAGGCTGAGATTTTGATTATGTTTCTATTTTTTGAACTTCGTACATGATGTTTATGCTTTATGGATGCTGGATGTATGCATGTTACCCTATGTTTTGAATGGAATTTATGCAACTTGATATTTTTATATTGTCGTGCAAAATTTATACAATTTTGATGCAAGGTCGTACTTGAAATTTTATGCAATGTATGTCCTAAAATGCCCCGAGAATTCTGTTTTGGGGTCCTACGGCTTAAAACCCAAGAAAATAGAGCTGCAAACAATAAGAAAAGGAGCTGCCATCTGATTGAGGAGGAGTTGCTGCCAACATGGGAAGCTACTGCTGCCAAGGGCAGTTTGGGTAGCTGGCGGCGCCACCAGCTAGGCATTATGCTGCCGCCAGCTCTAAAGGAGGCTACCACCAATGCCTAATCTGTTCCGGATAAGTTTTTTCTTCAATATATAGCCTTTTTTGCTTTTTAAAAATCATTTTTAACCTATCTTTTTTTGTTTTTCAGACTTTTTCATTGAATTCTCTTTGTTTTCTTAAGTTTAATATTTTTTACCAATAGAACCATACTTTAGTCACTACATGTTCCTATGGACCAAGAATTTGGATAAGGTTGACCATATGAATTTAGGTAGATATGAGATCAATTTTGTTTTGACCCTGAGAGGAATAAAAGTGGACTGGGACTTTCTAGATGCCTGTGTGAATTTTTGGGATCATGTCGACCATGTATTCAGCTTTAGAGCTAGCATGGAGGAGATGTGCTCCACCTTTGAGGAGTTCAGTGCTATTATGGGCAGCTAGCATGGAGGAGATGTGCTCCACCTTTGAGGAGTTCAGTGCTATTATGGGTAGCAATCTGGATATTGGTTTGGTTGTTCCGGAGTCTAGGGTTAGGCATTTTCCATCTTTTAGGAAATTGCTTGGTTTGGGACATGATCTGGCTAGTTCCATGGTTCACAGAGATAGAGTTGACCCCACTACAATGATTACTAAGTTTCAAGACCTTGAGGATCTGAAAAGGCAGAAATTTAGGATGCTTGCTTTGGTTTTCTGTCTGACTGATGGATATCTATTTTCCAATGCTCCTGGTTTGGCAAATATTGAGATAGTAGAACTGGTAACTCAGATGGAGCAGGGATGTACTATAGCAAGTCTGATTTTGGCTGAGACCCTTCTGAGTTTATATGCTAACTACAAAGTGCAAAGATCCTGGTCTATGAACCTAATTATTCTCTAGGTATAACTTTTCCTCTTTTCCCTTAGTTTTTTTTTTTCCTGTTTGAAACTCTATGGTTTCTAACTTATGTTTTAGGATGACTTAGGTATGGTTAAAGGATCATCTTCAGGTAGTGGGTCCTCCAGATAGGCTACCTTATTCGGCTACTAGGTACCACATATGCCAGACCTTGATCCACTTAGATTCACAGAGAGAGTGGACTGTTTGGCTGTTGGAATTGGATCCAAATAGTATTTTGTGGTATTGCCTTTGTTATGAGATTGGTTATTTCATGACAATGAGCTTTGGCTATAGGATGGTGTATTTAATCAGCATAGGACTGACCACCTTCTATTAAGTTACCTAAATTTTGAGGCAGATGGGTTAGTCACAAGGTATTCCACCAGACAGAGATGTTTTCCCTACATCCGTGATAAATGCTATTTGGCTCAAGCCATAATGAATAGTTAGTTTATTAGACAGGTTGAAGGGGTATGATGCTTGGTTCATTACCTCGATTTGGCCTACTAAGAAGATTAGGTGATCCACCTTGATAAAGAAGCTAGAGGCAGGGATGAAGACATATGACGGAGCTATGACTTATATGGAGACATCAATTAGTGGAGTGATAAAAATGATAGAGACAGATAAGGAGATTGTTGACATTAGATGTGCAGAGACGATGACTGCATATAGATCTTCTGATAAAGCTCTTTGAAAGAGACTAGCTGATGATAACTCAGACGACTCAGACGTTGACTAAGATATCCATCCTAGAAGGAGAAGGACTTGTAGTTAGGATTTCCTTGCTTTTCTATTTTGCTCTTGTCCAACTAAGATAAGATAGGATTTCTTATTTTGACTTAGATGCATTTGACATTTGGTTTGGACTTTATGATTTGAAAAAGACGAGATGAGAGTTGATTTTTGATTTATGACACTGACTTTTAAATGGAATGACCAAGATAGGAATTTGACTTACATGATTGAAATGAGACAAGAATCTATGATGACTGGGACAACGATTTATGTCTTTGTCAGATATGATAGTTTAAATGAGACATTTATTCTTTATTTTTCTTTTCTTTTTATTCTTTTATTTTTACTCTTTTGTTGCTCTAACTTTTGCCCGAGCCACCCTTTCGGGTTTTTGACTCACCGAGTTATTCTAATTTTTGTCTAAGCCACCTTTATAGGTTTTCAACTTAGTAAGTGAGAGTAAGTTAACTTTGGCACAAAAAATGATGTTTTTATTATGCTTTGGACTGTACCTAAAGTGGGTTGCCTACGTATCATCGTTTATATTTT
The DNA here is from genome assembly GCA_948193065.1 of Aleurites moluccanus. Classification (NCBI taxonomy): domain Eukaryota; kingdom Viridiplantae; phylum Streptophyta; class Magnoliopsida; order Malpighiales; family Euphorbiaceae; genus Aleurites; species Aleurites moluccanus. The sequence goes on along the minus strand of CANXYC010626361.1, from coordinate 1,289 downwards.
TATATTTTAATTCTTTTTTTTTTTTTAGAATCAAGTCCTCATAGTTCTATTTACATAACTCATTCATCATCATACAAGCTATCTTTTAAGTTAATCTAGGTTGCATGGGTTCGAGAATTCATTCCCATCCAGGTCTATGAGTATGACCCCTCTTCCATACCAGATCTTCTTGAGTATGTATGGACTAGCCCAGTTAGGTCAAAATTTTCCCCTTGGATCATGAACTAGAGCTCTAATTTCCTTCAAGACCAAGTTTCCTTCTTTTAACCCTCTGTCAGTCACCCTTTTATTGAAATGTCTAGCAAGCCTTTGTTGATAACCCTGAATCTGATACAAGGCATCCATCCTTTTTTTCGTCTATAGCATTCAGCTGATCATGATATCCTCTAATCCATTCTATTTCATCTAGCTGACTTTCGTGCATAACCCTGGCAGGCCGAATTTGACATTAAATTGGAAGAACTACTTCCATCCCATAAACTAAGGAACAAGGAGTTGTATCAGTCAGGTTGCAGATGGAAGTTGAATTTTGCAATATTTGGATCAATTTTGGTTATATCATAAGGTTCCAATGTAAATAATCCTTGAATTATTTTGACTCATGATGTGAATTTTAGATCATCTTCTATGCCAAAATTAATTGATTCTTTATTTACTTTATTTTATTTTTATTTTCTCATTCTGATTGGATGGAAGAAAATAAGAGGAAAAGGCAAACATTTTATTATGAGCAAAAAGCCCCATTATCATGGTTACATTCAAAGTAAAATAAGAAAGTTCAGAAAGGTCTTTTTACAAACACAAAAGACTAAGAAAGGAAAATAATGACTCAACTGACTAGGATGACTCAGACTTGAATGACTCAGGTTCAGACTTGGATGACTCTAGCTCGGCTTCATCAAAGCATGCTATCTTCTCATAATGCTAATTTTGTAAAGGAGAAAAAGTGGTATCGATCAACTTTGTAGGGTTTACTTTTACTCCACATTCAATCTTGAAAACTTGCTCAAAGAGAGTAACTTCCATGTTTTCTTCCCAATCCTTCTCCAATATGTAAATTGGCTCGTATTCTTCTAAATTGAGTCTTTTCTCTTAGCCTCAGCCTTTAGCTTAGCTATTCTCTAAGTCTCTTCCTCATCCTCTGTTAGGCATAATAATTAAGTCATTTTTAATTCATTTTAAGTAGAGTTTACTATAGGTTTAATTATATTTTTAGTTAATTTTAGCTTATTTTAATTAAGTTTTGTATTATTAGTTGATTAATTGATTTTAGAAAGATTTGATAATTT
>CANXYC010626337.1:0-22995 GCA_948193065.1 Aleurites moluccanus | reverse complement strand
TTTCCAAGTTGAGATTTCTTATTTAATTAAATTTTGCTTTAACAATTTATCCAAACCAAATTAATTTCTTTCCAATTAATAAAGATAATATAAATTTCAGTAATTGACAACGCCTCTCTGTGGGACGATACTCTACTCATTCTATTACTTGATAAAGCGATTCGTGCACTTGCGACAAGTCCGAACAGACACTATCCGTACTGATGATTCTTTAAGATCACAAAGCCACACACGTGAATGGCCTCTAAGATCATACACACAAATCCCAAACCAAAAGCTATTTTCCCAAAGCTTCAAAGCTTGAGAAGATGCTGTCATAATCCAACGCTGGGTTCGAGAAAATAATAAAATTGTTGAAACCGAACCGCAAGTGGAATTTGCAACAATTGTACAGAGATTAACTCCTCCTTCGATTGGCTCGATATGCAAGGCTAAGGATTACACCTTCAATTTATTCGTTGATCCAATCCCAAAACTAAAGAAACCAAAAGCAATATGCTTCTTTAATTCACAATATGCAATTTATTTGAATGGCTATTTTCATTGGATTTTTGTAATCAATTACAATAAAATAATATTTTATGCGATGGTTAAAGCATTAAATTCAAAATATTTAATTTAAAATATCAAACATATTATTTACAGCTAATATATATAATAATACACTAAAATTTATCAATTAATAAATTTTTATCCATATACATTCATTATGAATATCCATTATCTATAAAATTTATATTAAAATATATTTAGAATTATATTAAATATACCTAATAAGTTATGCATCCAAATTATGATTTGTAATGTCATGATGAGCATTTTTTTTTTATATTTTATCTATTGCAATAAAGAACTTTTATCAAGTGTTTTAAAGATATTAATTAAGGATGATTATTTTAAATAAAATATAATTATATATAAAATAATTAATTCAAATAAATATAATTAAATTATAAAAAATAAATTTTTTTAATAAATTTATATTTTTTTATAATCACTATCATTTTAAATAATAGGTCAAAATCTACACTTTTCACTCAATTATTTTATTTTTTAATTAATTTATTAATTTTTATTTCTTAATTAATATTATTATAATACTCGTTAGTAAAACTATTGTAATTATTACCTTGAAAATGATCCAGTAATATAAAAATATTTAAAAAATTATAATTATGATAATATTTATTGAATTTTATGTTTTTCATATAATTACATATTGATATTTAAAATTGCATTATCAACATATCTATTATTTTGTTTGGTGTAAATTAAGATAATAATATATTTTTACATCCATATGTAAGATTGAATGTGAAAAAAACTTTGCGAAGATTATCAATTAATCATATGACACACATTAAAGTATTAATTATAATTTAAAAAATTATAAATTAATAAATATTGATTTGCCATGTTAGTATATTAATTATAATATATAAAATTATAAATTAATAAATAATGATTTGACATATAAGCTTATAATATAGATTTATAATTTAAGAAGTTAATTATTATATTAATTTCATGAGTAATATATCAGCTGCAACTAAGTTTTTTCCACTTTAAATAATAATTTATGTAGAATTTATATTTTTTTACTAGAAACATGAAACCAAACCACAGCATGTTAAAAGAAAATTTTACCAATGAGCCCATTTGAAAGTGCAATTTCCATCCAAAAAATAACCCTTCAGTTAAGAAATGTAATTCAATATTCCAATTCTACATGTTTAGATCTCATTTTGGAATTTATTTTAAGATACCAAATATAATTTAATTCTTAAATATAAAAAAAAATGGAAAATTATATAAATCAATTTGTTTTTTTTAGGAAATCAAATTGCTTTTTAATTATTTGGATTAGAAAAGTTATATTTTCCTATTCCTCCATGAGAATGATTTGTCACATCCATGCTTTGCTTTTAGGGGGCTGGCATTAATGTTAGAGCTATTAATATGCAAAAAATTCAACGGGGATTGAAATTAATGAGAAAAAAAAGGTGTTTTGGCTTGGTAATACCGCAAGTAATCCTTATCCTTATTAATTTGTGTTTGTTGCCTTGTTCAGCTTCAGCATGTGATTCTTTATCACCTAACGAAAGCACTGCAACTGTGTTGTGACTAGTATGGTAGTTCATAAAAACCCACGTCTTTTTTTTTCTTTTTTTTTTTAATATGATAAAGATAATACTTTTTAGTAAAGTTTTTAATTTGTGGTTATTAGAATTTGAATTTCGTTATAGTCAAACCTTACAGCAATAATAATAGCAGACACCAAACCTCACCGAGTCACATTATGTTTAAATTTGCTTTTTAATATTGCGTTTTAATTATTTATTTATTATTTTTAGTAGATTATCGTTTGAAATATATATATATATATATATATATATATATATATATATATATATATATATATAATTAAAAGGAAGTATTTCATTCATGAATAAAATATACATCTCAAAAAAAATTATTAAAAAAATTATAATCAAAATAAATATAAAATAAATTTATCTCTAAATTTTATTAACTAAATTATTAAAATAATAATATTTAGTACAACAGTTATAATTAGTACATCGACGAAAAATATATTTCACTCGAAATTGACTTCAAATTATTTGATAAATCTGATCTATTGAAAATTAAATGAAAATTTCTATTCATATAAGAGATACAAATAAATTTTCATAAAAAAAATATAATTTCTATAAATAAAAGATATATAAATAAAATAAATATAAATATAAATAAATAAACTTATATCTAATATTAAAATCTTATTTAAAATAGCAACCAACCACTCAAAACAAAATAGATAGTACACTGTGTTTTCAGATAATTTATATCAGACTAGAAAAGAGAGATGACAAAGTTGACCACAAATTTGACAGAGGCAAAAATTATAGTGGAGAAAAAGTGGGACAATTGGCGATAAGGAAAAATGAGGGGGAGAGGAAGAAGGCAGTGTTTGGGATAAGAGACCATAGAAAAAAAAAAAAAGGAGATAGGGGATGGTGACAGCGTCTATGACAAAATGCTATATATATATATATATATATATATATATATTAAAATTATGATTTGTTAACTTCTAAATTCTGCAAATACATTTTATCAAAAACTATTTAACAACAATGTCTTATATCTAAATTAATATTAATAGCATTTGGGTAAAGATTGTGTTCTATTTGTTTGCAATTTTAAGTATAAGTTTTTCAATTTTTATATACATTAATCTAGCTATTTATTATTAATAATTAGGGTTTAGAGTATTTATACTAACTGCATATATATATATAAATCAAGGTGTATGCAGGGAATCAATATTTTGGAACAAAAAATTTAATATTAAATTATATGCGGCTTAATTATAATTAAAACAGTTAATAATAAAATCATAATGCCCCCACGCAGGATCGAACTACGGACCTTCAGTTTACAAGACTGACGCTCTACCACTGAGCTATAGGGGCTGCTGTTTCCTAAAAGTTTTATTTGAAAATAATCTGTGTAATGCTTCAACCAGTTGTCATTTTCAGTTGTCAAATACATATCAAATAAGTTTGATGTTATATTTACTGAATTTTTTTATTTTGAAAGTATGAATTTTTTATCCAAAATAAATTTTGCAAAGGAAAATTTATGTTCAACAATTTCACATCATTTTGACTATGACAACAAATTTTGAAGTAGGTAGTTTCCGTCGTAAAAAGGTAAGAGTTTTGTTAAAAATAAAAAAAAAATAATAAATAAAATTTACAGGAAACTTCATTTTTAAATTATTTGATGGATGTTTAAATTTATTTAAAATAAATATGAAATATCGTTTTAAATATGTATGTACAAAGCGAAAATGATTTCAATTTAAATATGTATGTATTAGGCTAATAATTTAATGGCTACTTCATGTATGTGTTCGCAAGCAAGCGCCATATAAATGAGGATATACTTGTCACATATAAATGAAGGTGTATGAATTAAAAAAGAAAATCATATATATATATATTATGTGAATTTGTGACCCCATAAATTTATTTGAGTATTTTTTTTAAATTCATAAAATTTTATATTATAATAATTATTAATTAAATCTATCAGCATATATAAATAATTAATTCACTAATTGAAAATATTTAAATTTAAAAAAAAAAAATCATTATTTAAACATTTCCAAACAAATATAAATGGATAGCTTGATAACTATCTGATGATTAAAAAAAAAGTCAAATAAAATTCAATCAACTTCCTCCAATTAAAATTTTATCTTTACGTGTCTATTGCTGTCCCTTCTAACTCATGTTTGGCTATTGCATTCTCTTTTAAAGTTTCTTTCTATTCTTTTTTTTTTTAATTATAATTATTTTTTTTTTTATTTTAAGTCAACTTAATTTGTTTAAACCAACTCAAGTTTTTATTCAACTTTAATCATTTTTAATTGATAATAAATAAGCAATGCTTTTATAAATTATTTAAATTTTCATTATTAAAACTAAATTTCTTACATATTTTCTTCTCTATAATTTATCATAATTTTTATATTGTTATTTTGATAAGGATTTTTTTTTTTAATATTAATATAAAATGATTTAAGATTAAATTAAGAATTAGATTATTTATTTATATTTATTAATTTTTTAAAATTCATGTACTCTTACTAAAATTGAATAAAAAATTAGATATTTATTTATTTATACATTGTATCAATTTAATTTTTTTAACATATTTTAACTTTTTAATTTTTATATTAAAAAATATAATATAAATGGGTGACCTCTAACTCTAAATCCAGGCTCTGCCACTATATGTGTTGTAGTATATATATATTTAAAAAAAAATTCATTATAAAAAAAATTATAAATACTAGCACTTGAAAACAAAAAGTTTTTTGATACATAAATTAAACCTAAATATTTCTTTTACATGAATAATGCTATAACATATATAAATTTTAAATTTTTACTCATTCTCAATATTAAATAATTAGGAATGCAATTTGATATGTGCATGAAAAAAAAAAAAACAGTAAATGATATATAATTAATATAATATAATATACATTAAATATATTTTTAGTATCTGTTAATATTTTAATATATACAAATTACAAATTTAAAAAAATTTAAAAAAATAAACTCTTCAGGTTTGGAAAAAGTTATGCATATATTTGATTCATCAAAAAGAAAAAAAAAAGATATATACTTTCTATAATTAATATGAGAGTCATATTTAAATTTTATCCTAAAATATAACAGTAAATAATATATAATTAATAAAATATAGTTATATATTAATACATATAATTATTTTAATAAATATAAATTGCAAATTTATAAAAATTAAAATAGTAAACTCTTCAGGAAATGGTGATATATTGTACTTTTATTCATATCTATTGCATGTATATATAGTACACTTAAAACACTTGCTTTAATTTAAAAAATTAAAGCAACAGTACCATATAATTAACAAAAAAAAAGTTGGGTATATGAGTGGCAAATTAAAAGTATTTGTTTCACCAATTGCAATTTTTTTAAATAAATTAAGTGTGAGGAAATTATATACAAGAGCAAATATGGTATATAAAACTATATGTTGACTTCCAAGTTCAACACAAAAAAAAAAAACAAAAAAATACAAGCAAATAGTATATATTTCAAATGATATAATATCTGCTAAGAATATATATATATATATATATATATAATAGAACTATACTATGTAAATATTAAAAAAAAAAAAAATTCTCCCCACATTTGGAGAATTGAGGCCATAAATTGTTTAGTATACATTATAAAATTCTCTAGTATATTTGAATAAATTTTAGATTGATAATTTAGTTAAATCTCCAAAAATTTAGTGTAAATATTCTAAATTTCAGTTTATAAATATTTAATCAGAAAAATAATCTGGATGAGAGAATTCAATTTATATATTAATAAGGTTGATGTTGAGTTTGATTGACGGTAGCTTATTAAGGGGTTTGGTGATCATTGTCAAATGAGGTCGTGATTGAGTGGCAGGTTGATTGGTTTACTGCGGAAGGAAGCTTCTAATATTGGTTAAGATGAAGCATTGGGTCTGGTTTGCCTGAGATCATACGGAAATCCGCAGTGATTGTAGGGTCAAGTAGGCATGTGCTTTGGTGAGTTGGTGATAAAGCGCAAAAATGAAGAAATATGATCAGAGTACGTAAGGATCATGCTTTACTTTTTTGTTTATGCTTAGCTTTTAACAGTATAAAAAAAATAAAAAAGCCATAAAAACGAAATAATAAAAACAATATTGTAAAACTTGTAATCTCCTCTTAATTCAACACAAATTATTATAGAGAATTACACAAATATAAGTTTTTTTTATCATTTTTATGATTTTTTTTCTTTTTTACCCTTTTTTTTTCATTTTTATCCTTTTTTTTATACGTTTTGGTATATATTTGATATATATTTAGTATATATCATATTTAAAAAAAATATATTTTTAGTTATATAATATATTTGAAAAAATATTTTTTCAACAATAAAAATAATTTTTTTTTTTTTTTTGGTATTTTTATAAAATTCTCAATTATTAGACCCTTTTCAACTGCATCTAATTAGGGCTATTTTACTGAAATAAGCCCATTCTCCACAGGCCCATTTATTTTTCAATTAAGGATGTAACAAAATTGTTCCTACTAAACAGGATCCCTTTTCTCCTACACACTGTTTAACTACGCACTCCTTTTCTTCTTTACAATTTAAGGAACCCGTCAAAGAATATTAAATTTACTAAATGACAAATGATGTATTGTACATCAATAAAAAAAAATTATATCAGCCGCTTTCTCTCTCAAATTCCCCTCAGTTCTGTTTTGTAATTTTGTTGTTTGAGCCACTACCAATCAAATGAACTTCATTTAGTCGGCAGTGTTTTTTTTCTTGTCTTTATTTTATTTAATTTTAATCAATATTTTTATAATCGGACCAATTAAAAAAATCGTTGAAGATAAAAAGTTAAAAATTCGATCGAAATTAAACTGATTAAACCGGTATATATATATATATGTATACATAATTTGACATTTATTATATATATAATGAAAATAAATATAATTTGATAATTATTATTTTTGATAAAAATTAAAAAAATTTAAAAAAAAATTAAAAAAAAAAAACTAATCAGCTCGAATAAAAAAAATCAGTCCGGTTTGACTGATTCATCCGTTAATCATTTTTTAACCAATTTTTAAGGGATGAATTTTTTAAGGTTGACAGACATCATTGATTTGATTTTTAATTTTTTCGACTCGACCAATCAGTTCGGTCCAATTTTGACAAGTATGATTTTAATATAAAATAAATACAGATGTTTTTAGATTTATTAATTTATATTTTTCTAAATAAGGATCTGATTTTTTATTTTCATTATTTTCTTTATTGGTTTTTTGTTATTCTTTTTATAGGATTTAATGAGTCCTTTTTCATAACAATATTATATTATGTTAAACTCTTGAAACTTTCAGCATTAAAATTTTTTATTGTGAATTTATTATTAATATTTAAATAATCAGATTTATTCAAAAATATAAAAAATCAATTTATGAAAAAAATAGCTATCAAATAAAGTGTGATTTCCTCCGAAAATTGCCAGTTTTAATATTTTACCAATATAATTGAATATTATTGTCAGAAATTCATATTAATTTCTTGTTTAATTATTTTTTTTATGTATGATCTTATATTTTTATTTTTAAATTAAGATGTATTTTAATATATTTTTATCAATATTAATATGAAAGATGCATATTTTTTCTAAAAAAAATCAAAATAATTAATTGAAATTAAAATAATATGGTTAAGAAAAAAATAAAAACAAGAATAATTCAGTTAAGAAAAAAAAAAACACCAATTCTAATCTTCAAGAACAAAGATACCATCAACATTGTAGCATTTGGTAACCGCCACATTTCGCTAGGGTATCTTGCATTTCCTTAAATATAAATTTTCCATAAATCTAATCCTATCCTCAAACGCATATATAGGAATGAGTACAGTTTGGATTGGAATCAAAACCGAACCAGAATTAAATCGGTTAAAACTGAAATCAAAACCGATCAAAATCAAAATTATATTAATTCGAAATTAAACTGTGACTACAAGTTTCGGTTTAGGTTCCAATAATTTTAATAATTTTTCATATATAATTTTAATAATTTTTTCATATACTATTCTTTTTAAAAAATTAAAAGTAATGCTATAAAATTAATTTAATTAAAATTAATTGACATTGTAAATAAATTATATACTTAATATATAACTATTACATTTATTAATTAAATTAATTCCATATTGATTTTTCTCTAAATAAACTCACATGTTTAAAATTAAATATTTAAATTCATTATACCGTACATTCTTATTTATTTATTTTTATTTTTATTAAAATATAAATTTATTCAAAATGTAAGTTAAACTAAATGCTCATTAAATTCGGTTTAATAATTTTATAATTATTTTTCTCAAAATTTTAATTTATACTCAATTATTTATTAATCTCTTAATCTCAATCTTTCAATTAACATTTCAATTTTCAATTAATTTATTTTTATTATCTTCTTTATTATTTTAATTCTTATTCTTATTTTTAATTAATCTAATTCTTATTTTTAATTATTTTATAATGACAAGTAGAAATATAAATACGAATAAAAATAAGAGTTTAATTGATAAATTCACTAATCTCATCATTTTCATATGGATTGAGAATTTGATGTTGATGTTTATTATAAGTTCAAATTCTTTTTTTTTTTAAAGTTAATTTATATTTTTTATTTAATAAATCTGATTTCAAACCGTATTGAAATCGTATCAAATTGAAACCTAAATTGAAATTCAAATTAAAATTGAAACGATTTTTGAACTAGCAATTCTTAAGTTGGACGAAATCGCCTCTTAAGATTTTGGTTCCGATTTATTTAATTTTGAAATAGAAACCGGCAATTTTGGAATTAAAACCAGTTATTTTGAAATTGTGGTCATGCCTAATTATATGCTAACTCATCAAATAATTGAATAAAGAGTGAATTACTTTTTAGTTCTTGAAGTTTGACCTAATTAATACTGATATTTTTATTTTTTAAAAAACTAACTAGTTAGTTCTTATAATTTGATTTTGTTATACAATTTAGTCATTTTATATAATTTTTCACTTTTCTATGTTAAAAAATAAAAAATATAATAAAATGATCAAAATGTCTGTGTTTTTCATTCTTAGATTTTTGCTTATTCTTCTCCCTTTTTTTTTTCCTTTTCATTTAATTAAAATTAAATGAATATTTTAATTTATTTAATTAAAATTAAAACAAATAATTTTGATTAAAAATATTATTTTTTATTTAATTATTTAATTTATTTTGTTTTTATATTAAATTTAAAATTAGAATAAATAAAATTATTTTTAATCTATTAAAATTACATTTTGTATATTTAATTAAAATAATTATTTTTTGTATATTTAATCAACATAATTATTTTTTTGTATATATCTAATTAAAATTAAAAAAGAACCTCATATATATATATATATATATATATATATATATATATATATATTTTATTTATTTTAATTTTAAATTACATATAAAAATAAAAAATAAAAAATCTATATAAATATTTCATACAAAAAAATATTCATATATATTTTTTATTTTAATTAAATTTAAAAAGTAGAAATATAAGTATTAATTAAATCAAATTTTAGGAATTAAAAAATAATTTATTAAAAAGTGAAAATATGGAGAATGAAAGAGCATGGTATTATGATCGTTTTACTAAATTTAATGTTAAAGTAAAAAAAAAAAAAAAAAGATTAAAGTATTTAGTGAAATTAAATTATAAGAGTTAATTTTTTAAATAGTAGAGATATAAATATTAATTAGATCAAATTTTAAAAATTAAAAATTAATTAGCCCATCGAATAAATTACAACAAAAAGGTAGAAAAGTAAGAAAGGAAAAAATGAGGTGTTCTTGAACCATATTTGAATTGGGCTAGGACTGTAATTGAATTAGCGGCTCAAGTAATTAAGCCATAAGATTTTAGAGTTTGCCAATTTTTTTCCTACACGTGAAAAATAAAGAGTTCTATAATGTTCTAGAGAATTTTACAGTGTTCTCTGGGAATAGAAGAGAATTATTTATTATTCTGCAGTAATAAAAGAGGAATCTCTAATGCTCTCTAATAGAGAATTCTCCAATGTTTTTCAGTAATAGAAGAGAGTTCTCTAGTGTTATAGAGAATTATACAATGTTCTCCGATGAGAAGTGATGTGCATGTAAGAACGTGGAGTTAGTTGAACAACTTGCGGAATAGTTTCTTAGTGAAATTTAGAAAACATGGAGCCAAGGAATTAATGGAGCTATTAGGATAAAACGGTTACTAAATGAAATCGATGACACATTTTATACCACGTATGTTAAGTTCATGGTCTCTTTGCGTCAAGATTCTAATAAAGTTTTAATTAAGATGTAATTAAGCTACAAATTAATGTAATACTTATGTCTCTTTCTTTTTTAAATTAATATTTAAAAACTCTAGTGATAATTAAAATGATAGTTTCTTTCTTTCATATTTTTTCATTCAAAATTTTAAATTTATTACCTATATTATCACGAAACTTTATTTTATTTGCATAAAGTATGAGAATTGAATCTTATCATATTGCTTCGGAGCTTTTGTTTCAAATCCAGATTGTTTTTGTCATATGGAATATAAAAACATTACCTGTATGGAAAATAAAAACAGTATTTGTTCATTGGATGACAAACTAATCATCTTTCTTTCTCAAATTTTAATGTTGTAAATTGTGCATACATAATAAGTATGTCAATTTTAGACCGAGGTGTGAATATTCATTCCGATCGATCCGAATATCCGTCCCGTTTAATAAATAAGGATGGGCGAGGTTTTTTTTATCCGTGCGGATTTGTGTCGAATTCAAGTAATTATAATATCTGCTTCAAACTCGATCCGATTATATATATTTTTAATTAATAGTTATTTTTTATGTGAAATATAAATTATATTATATGAATATTTGAATATAAATATATATATCAAAAAAATAAAAAATATATAATTGGATATATTCAATCAGAACCGACTTACCCCTCTCCAATCTAAAGCTGGATATAGCAAGATGAGTAATTAATTTTTTAAAATGAATCGAGTTCAAATTTTATAAAATTCAACTTATATCGGATCCGTCGCTATTCCAAATATATAAATGAGGCCATGAACTTAGCATAAGTGGCATAAAGTGTGTCATAAATTTTATTTTAATTTATTGGTAATCATCTAATAGTGGATTTGAGGAAACTAGTGAAACTACAAATTAGATGGGAGCTAGATCTGAGAAAATCAACATCTTTAAACTTTCTTTCATATTCTCATATTTTTATATGCAAAATCTAGGAAGAATACTCAATTTGAGACTTGTAATTTTAACAAAAATTCAACTCATGTCATATATTTTAACTCAATCTAATTATTTTCTTATTTTTTTTTCTCTTTGGGGTTAATTAAGGGTCTTTTCATTCATTTTAAAATTAACTATGTTATTGTGGGCTCCATTTTATTTTTTAAATAATAAAAAATTAAAATTTTTGAAAAATAAATTTATTAAATAATAAAAATATTCAAAATAAAAAAAACTTAAATTTTGAACTTTTAAATAATAAAAAAATATATTTTTAAATAAAAATAAATTTTAATTTTAAAAACTTGAAAATAAAAATTAAAAACACAAGAATTAGAAAGAAAAAAAAAAGTTTTGTTTTACATTGAAAATTAAAAGTAAATGCAAATCGAAGAAAAAGAAGAAAACTCACTTGGTTCGACGATGACGGGACCAATAATAGTGGCAGACCAAATTTGCACATAGACTATACAAGATGGATGGCGACAAGGAGGCTTGAGCTCGCATGTGAACGATAAGGAGGCTTGATTATTGGGCATGCTTCAACACTGCCAACAAAAACTAGAGCAATGATGATCAAAAGTAAGGACGGACGATGACGATACTGGATTATTGATCAAGCTGAAATTAATCCAGGTGAGTCTTCTTCTTCGATTTACTTTCCAATTTTCAATGTTTTTTTTTTTTCCTTTTAGTTTTTTTATTTACAAAAAAATAAATTTTTTTTCTAATTTTTAAGTTTTTAAAATTAATATTTATTATTATTTAAGAATATGATTTTTAATTTTTATTACTTTTATTATTTAAAAGTACAAAATTTTATTTTTTTTTATTTTGAATATTTTTATTATTTAACAAATATATTTTTTAAAAAATTTTATTTTTTATTATTTAAAAAATAAAATGAGGTCCACATTAAAAAAAGTTAATTTTAAAATTAATGAAAAAATCTTTAATTAATTCAAAAAGTAAAAAATAAGGGTATAATTAAATTGAGTTAAAATACATTATTTAATTTAAATTTTTATTAAAAATAGAGCTCCAAATTGAGTATTTTCCCAAAATCTCTCTGTTATCAAAATCTGCTCAAACTATATATTCATATTTATTGCAGACTTTAACACTCTACAAGTATTGTAACATTTTGTGTAGTAATGTTTGTAAGTGGAGCTAGGCATCTAGGGGGTCACAATTGTCTGATTAAAAAATCAGATGCACATTAAATATGGTTTAAATACCTTACATTTATGACATGCTCGCAAAATTCAGTCTAAAAAAGGCTAAAAATTTGGCTGGTGAACATTAACAATTTTCACACAAACAATATGGATGTCATTTCAATCTGATAATAAATTAATTTAGTTATTAATGTGCCAACACATCGTAGAAATTTCTTTTTCCTACGAATAACCTATTTTTGTTGTTTTTTACCTTGTATAAATCTAGTGCTCAAGGAAAAAATAAAAATTTTTAAATAAATTTTATAATCCATCACATTATAAATTAATTAATAATAACATAATATATTACTCTCTTCATTTCTAAATAAGTGTTATTTGATTTTTTTTATAAATATTAAGAAATACAATAAATCACTTTGATAATAAGAAGAAAAAAATATTACTTAGAAAAAAAAATATTATTGTAGTTTTGGTTTTCTAAAAGTGAGATTTAGTTAGAAAAAAAAAATTCCCTAAAATCACATTTATTTAGAAAGAGAGTGAGTAATACTCCATTCGCTTCACAATAAATATTTTAATTTTTTTTTTAATATGTCCCAATTAAATTATTTTATTTTTTAATTTAAACTATATTTTATCTTAATATTATAATAATATTCTCATTAAAAAATATATTAGAAATAAAGATAATAATTAAGATATATAAAATATAATAAAATTAAGAAGACGAAGAAGATTAAAATAATAAATAAATAAAAGTAATAAATAAATTAAAAATATTAAAATAAATATATATATTTTACAACTAGCACGTTTATTATGGGATGAAAAAAAATATAATTAAAACACAAACCTTATATTATACATAATTAATTTCTATATTACATGTGATGAACTAAATCTTAGGAAACATAGAGAAGTGAGAAAATATTTTGGTAAGATATTAATTATAATAATCACCTTAATTAAGAGGGAAATGAAGAAATTACATATATTATGGTAAGATTGAATATTATTAAGGGGAGACGTAGGGAGATTTTTCCTAGAATTTGGGATTTGTAGAGGCCTCAAAGACCGGACCAAACCTTTGACCAAATAAATAGTTAAATTAACCTATTGGATATTTCAAGCAAATTAGTAGCATGTGATCTTACTATTAAATTATGAAAACTCAGCCAAACCGAATCTTTATAATTCAAATGTACATATATGAATTCTAATTAAATTAATTAATTGCCATATTTTTCAACTTTCTAAGCCTAATAAGTAATAATACAAACAACAGTTAGGTGCCTTTGGATCCCAGATCAAGCTACTACCCACGATATTGTCAACTATCAACCTGCCCTAATATCCTTTTCCCATGAATGTTTTTTTTTCATTTGAATCTTAGTTAGACATTTAATTTTATTCATTAAATTGTTAGCTAATTAATATGATAAAAATAAAAATTCAGGATGTTGCAAAAATTGTTTTAATGAGGAGATGAAACTACTAAATTTAATATATATATAATAATTTAATATCTAAAAGTAAATATTAAAGTAAAATTTTAGATTTTTTAACTATGAAACGATTTTAATATGATTGAATAAAAAGTTCATTAAATTATAATAAATAAAAATATATTTGCGAGTATAATTATTTACTAGTTACAGAACCATAAATTTTTATGGTTCATAAATATTGGTTTATATTATTAATAAACTGTTTTATCAAATTAAATAATTAAATAATATTTATTATATATAATATATCAATATGTGAATAATAAGGTAGAAAGTGTATAAAACAAGCATAAAAGAATTTTTTTTTGGTACATCGGAAATAAAAGCATAAATGAAATTTGTATTAATAGATTACTGTGATTTCACATTTTACACCCGTTGCGTAATTGTCGCATTATATGATCCTTATTAAATACATATATTACTTTTCAATGAAATAATCAAACAATTGTTTATCAATTGATTTCCCATTTGATTCATAGTCAATTATTCATGATATTAATAAAAATTATAAAATAAATTAAAATGTAGGGCCATTTTAGAGATTTCAATGGGCCACACTATTTAAAAAAATAAAATATAGATATATTAATGCATTAATGATGTTTTTAATTTTTTTTTTAAAAAAAGGGAACAACAACCAAGCATAAAGTAAAAACAAAACTAACCAAAAAATTGGGTTGAGGGAGGCTACTGTGTATTTTTCACAGTAGTTTCTGATGTGATCCATTTTAGCTATTTAAAAAATTTTATAAAAATTATATTTTGATAGTGTTTGATGTAATGAATCTATTGATATATTTTTTTATACTAAATAAAAATCATTTGGACAGCTAAAAATATATTATAAATGCATTAAATTTAGACCGTTAAATATAATACTTAATTTATAATGCATTTTTAGCTGTCCAAATGATTTTTATTTAGTATAAAAAATATATCAATAGATTCATTACATTTATCAAAATATAATTTTTAAAAATTTTTATAAAATTTTCTAAATAACTAAAATGAACAATATCAGGGTAAAAATAAACAACAGCCCTCCTAATTCCAACAAATCACTTTCTGCTTCATCCAATTTTCAAAAAATTCATACTTGAAAATTACAGAATTTCAGCAGGTGAATAATTTATTTCTTTCAGATTGAGTGATAAACTAAGTCGGGTTAGCTATAAAGTCAGCAGCAAAGTTACATTTATTGTACACAGAGTTAGGAAGGCAGTTTGAATTCATTCATCTCATTATATATCTTATCTTCTGTCTTTTTATAATTATTTTTATACGTGATATTATTTTTTTAATATATTTTAACAGTAAATATTTTTTATAAATAATATAATATATAAAAAAGATATGAAATAAAAAAAATAAAATACATAACAACACAGATAATCTGGACTGTAAGTAGAGGTGAGCAAAATACTAGAAAAATTAAAAATCAAACTGAACCTAATTTGATCGGTTTGATTTAATTTAAAAATTGATTTGATTCGATTAATTTTTTTTTTAAATTTTAATTTATTCAGTTCAGTTTAATTTTCTTTCAAAGAAAATTTTAATAACTGAACGGACCAATATATATATAATAATTTTATATTTATTTTATTTAAAAATAGAAAAAATTAAATAATCGAATTAAAATATATCAGTTTGATTCAATTTGATTTGATCTGAAATTTTTTTTTGTTCGATTCAATTTAAAATTCAGTCGAGTTTGTATTCTAAAAATTGTGGTTTAATTTGTTTGATTCAATTCAAATCGAATCGACCGTTTACTCACCCCTAATTATAAGAACGGCAAACATTCTATTTAATTATCATGTATATTTATTTATTTATTTATTATATATTGTGTACTATATGTGGAATGATATTATTGATTCATTGTACACACAATATTTAGTTTTGGTAAAAATTAATTTGTCTTTTCATTCTTTTAAAAAATATGGAGAGTGTGTTTTTCGTGTTCACTCCTCCATCTATTCTTATAACAAAAGTTTTCATTAATTTTGTACGAGTTATAAAAGAGAAGGGTCATCTCTGTAAATCACAGTTTTTACTAGATGTATATATTGAGCTTCCTTATTTGTGGATTTTAAAAAAATATATTATTCATCAGTATTTTAATTTAGTGATAAAATCAATCAAAATTTTTTTCTTTATCCTGATCAATCTCATCTTTAAATGTTCATTTAAATTAAAATAATAATTACAAATAAGAAAAAAAAAACTTATCTTATAAATTTAACCCTACAAATTTAATTAAACTTCTCATCAAGAGTATGATGAGAACTACATCTACTTGCCAACCAGTAGCTAGCAGAGCCTTTAATATGAGATTAACATGATATCCCTTTATAGATCATTGTCTGATATAAAAGCCAAACTACTTTTTCTTTAACCCTTATCCGTTCTTGAAGTGGTCCAAAGTCTAAATATACACACCAATCTTTAGCCCCACAATGTCTTTTCTTTTGCATGATAAGATCGGAAAAGAATCTTAGAGAAAGAAATTAAACTTTGCTTAATGCATGAGAATATTAGAAAATGTTTAGAATAACTTTCTCTAAACATATAACCCAATCATTAATAACAATTAAGGTTTGGTTTTAACAGTAATATTAAAATTAAGTTGCAGGTATGTTGTAAATTTGATTTTTAAATTTATTTCCTATTCTTATTAAATTTTATTTTATAATATAGTTTAATTTTTTCAAAGATTTTTTTTTCATATTTTTAGCAATAGAATACACTGAAAAGTTCGATATCATATTATAATTCAAAATTTTAAGATAATAGATTTATAAATTATTTTTATTTATATATTTTTTATTAATTTTTTTTTGTTTTTAATGTGAAATTTTTTACTTATATGTATTTATAAATTTTCACCACTAATACCAAACAAATTTGAATTTTATCGTTGTTGATTTGATGTATTCCACTTCTATATAGTTTTCACATATTAATTATGACTTTCTTAGAAATCTCAAGAGAGAGAATTTCCTCTTTTTCACACCTCTGAACTTTATTTAATTATTAAGTATTACTATTACAATACTAATCTCTTCTTTAGCATCCGCGTACTATATGCACATATGTCCCATCTATATATAAGAATGTCCCATTTGAGAACAATAATATTGAACTAGCTAGAGAGAGATATGGGAAACTCTATAGGGAGAGGAAGAAAGGCAAAGATAATGAAAATCGACGGAGAAACGTTCAAGTTAAAAACTCCGACCAAGGCTCGAGACGTAGTCAAAGATTATCCAGGGCACGTACTATTAGATTCCGACGCGGTTAAGAATTTTGGGATCCGCGCCAAGCCCTTAGAACCTGAACAGGAATTGAAGCCTAAGAAAATATATTTCCTAGTGGAATTGCCAAAAATTCCTGAAGAGAAAGAACCGGTGAGGATTACTAGAAGGGTTCGGTCAGGAATACAAATGAGTGCTAAGGATAGGCTTGAATTCTTGATGCTGTCTAGAAGATCAGTCTCTGACATTTCTATCGTTAGACCATTGCCAAATCAAGTTCCTGATGGGTCTAACAATGGGCCGGTACCGGTCAGAGTCAAAATGAGGCTTCCAAAAGCCCAAGTTGAAAAATTGGTGGAAGAGAGCAAAGATGAAGCAGAAGTAGCTGAAAAGATTGTGGATCTTTTTATGGAAAATTCTGGCGAGGGCAACCGGCGGCAATGGAAGCCTGAACTTGGTAGCATAGGAGAGAATCTTAAGCCACGTGAGGTATAGATAACTTTCTTTGAATTTAATTAATTTGCATGTGACTTGTTGCTTGCTCACCCTTCTATAATGGGAAAACTAAACAATTGGTAGTGAACATATATAATAAAAAGTTATGGTTGCATTGTCTTTTTCTAATTTTCTTTTTTGTTTCTTTTCTTTTCTGAGAATTGTGCATTGCCTTTTCTTTAACCTTTTACATGTTGCATTTCTTAATTGGAGTTCTGAGTTTAGTATGATTTCTCGATGTGGGATAATTCAACCCTTTAAAAAAAAAATTCAAACTAATTGGTGTGAATATAAACAGTGTATTATTCTTTCATTTTTATGTGGAGTCATTTTTTATTTTCTTTAAATAATCTTAGAGTTATATATATATATAAATGAATTTTCATATTTGTTAACTATGATATACTTTTTGAAATATTAGAGTGCATATACCTTCTAGACATCTACTTTAATGAGAGCATTCTGCTGGCAAACTATAATGTACAAATTTTCAAAAAGCACAAAAGGGAAAAATATTAAATTTACAAAACAATATTTTAAAACTTTTTACATTAAATTTTTTTTAATATAACATAAAAAATTAAACTTTTGGTATTTTGTATTATAAATTTAATAAATATTTAATCATTGAATTAGATCATTATTTCCTCTTTCTATTATTATATTTAATAGAAGTTTAGTCATCAACTATAATCTCATCCATATATTAAGTTTCATACATTAATAAACTTTTAGTTAAATGATATTAAATGATATCAAAGTGATTTTGGAATTTAAAAATTTTGAATTTAAAATATAAAAAAATTTATAAATAAAAAAAGTTTTCCATTGATTAATTAATTTTTCTTCTAATGGTTTGTTATACATAAAATAATATTTAAAAATAATAAAAAAAAAGTTGAACGAAATACGAGGCTTTCATTTTCAATTATCATAAATGCAAGCATTATGATTCCTAATTTAATGCATGGCCCTTAAAAACAGAACAATAATGAATTCCTAATTTGACTTTTCTAGCAATATAATGGGTTAAGTCAAATCCATGGGGCTTATATAATGGCATAATATGTGGTACTAATCCCTAGTTTTTATTTTGATGGGCACTAGTGGGTCACATGCCTTTGGAATTAGTCCATTTTTTTCTCTACCGTTACAACTACCAATTAAATGGTTGTCTTATAAATGCCACAAATGACAAAACAACCCAAATTTATTTAAATTTTATACCCATACTTTAGGGCAAATGTCCTAATTAATTAACCATCATTGACTGACATTTAATAGCACTTTTGCACTCTAATATTGGTTTGGCATTTATGTTCAACGTACCCGCGGAATATATGAATCTCAAGTCTTAAACTTAAGAACTTGTCTGCTACTCCCTTCATTTATTTTTTTTTTTAAATTTATTTTTTTTTTATTTTTAATTATGATTTTAAATTTCTAAAATAATATTTATTCATTTTTTCTTACTTTATCCTTATAACATTTAATTAGAATACAATAAGTTAATTTAAAATAAAATTAAAGATATAAAGTTAAATAAATCATTTTAAATCTAATTAATACGTGTTTTAATACATGTGCAAAATTTTAAACGATAATTAAAAAAAAAAATATTTAATAACGCAAAAAATAAAAATATTGAACTCTAGCAGTAAGTGACTAACCTACTTCCTTTTTTTTTTATGATAATATTTTTTTAAAAAAGTTTAGGGGCGAAAATTATTTTTTAAAATATTTAGGTCACTTTTTTTTTTTGTTTAATCATAGATATTCTCATCATTTTATTTATGATAAAATTAAATTTTGTTTCGGAATTCATAGCTGCTCTTCTCAATGTGTGCATTCATTTAAATCACTTTTTAATATATATTAAAGAATTTTAAAAAATTTTGAGGGTAATTGCCACCCCATCAGGATTTACCACTGCTTATAGTCATTGTTTAATGATTTATATGTATATATATATATATAAAAAAAAATAAACAGTAGCTAGCTTGTACAAGTGGTAAATTTGGACATGGTTAAACCTAATTTTGTTTTGATGATGTAAACTTGCAGAAACGAGTGAATTTTGTACCAGAAGATGGAGAAATTCAATTAGATGTAGCCTCCCATTAGCACTAATCAACAAGATTATTAAAGCTTTAAGAGAAGAAACCAGAATCAGCAAAATTCTTGGTTTTCTTTTTCTTTTTTGGTGTCTCCACTTGTAATGCAATGTAATTTTTTAAGTATGTTGTTAGCATATACATATATAGAGAGAGAGAGAGAGAGAGAACTGAATACATATATTTTATCTAATTTGAATTGTTAAGATAGATATAGTGTCCCATTGATATAAGGTCCATGGATTTCAATTGCTATAGTACTATGAGTACTATTATGTTTTTGAAAACTAGGCCTTGCAATAACAATAGAATTATGGTCTTGCAATTACTATTGGACCTTAGATGAGCTAATTGTCTTAACTGTGAGTCTTATTGAATAAATATCCTAAGGACTCCAATTCAGCATATCTACATCATCTACAATTTCTCTCTTAATTTTTGAATCAAATTCTTTGCATTTTCTGATATTAGTATGATATTCCTATTCATCATATAAGATGATAAGTTGTAATACTGAATGTATCTTTATTTTCTTATTTGATACATCGAAAATGAGAAAATCGTTAAGATTTAATTTTGAAATTTGAATTTGTAATTTTTTTTTTTTTGTATTATATAATTTGCACTCTAATAATATACTATTAATTTAGATACATGGATTCTCTTTATTATCTAAATTAAGGTAATTTAATTTTGACATAAACCATTTTTAAATAGTGTATAAAAATGGCTATTTTTATAATTTTTTTTTTCATGTACTTGTATTCAAGTGATATTGTGAGCTATTTTTTTTTTTTTTTTTTCTGAATTCTACTGAATTTTGTTTTTTGTTATAATAAAATTAATAATAAGTTATTTATATTAAGATTAGGGACAATAATTGTATCATACATGAAATATAAATATCATAGAGAAAAATATAGTTCAACTAATTCAATTTTAGAATTATGTTATGAAAATAATTTCCAACCTAACTAATTAATAATATAATTATCATTATAAATTATAATTAAATTATATATGTAAACATGTCAATTCATTGACTGATTATTTTTCTAATAATATAAGAGGTTAGAAATTTAAATTTCAACATCCTTTTCACTTTAAAATTTTTTATGTTACATAAATTAAAAAAAAAATAATTATCAATTCATTATGCAAATTTTGAATAAAAAATTATTAAAAAAATGGTTGCGAAGTCACATCAGCAAAGAAATAGCAAAAACTGGGAGAAGTTGAGAATGAAAAAAAAAAATCTAAATTCTTTTCATGATTAATAATTTTTAATATATATATATATATATATATATATATATATATATATCATCTCTTAATCTGTTAATTTGGACATTTTTTTTAAGTGAAAGGATTATGCATTAAAGAGATGTAAATATTTATTTTTGGATATTCAAAGTAAAATAACTTATGTATGACTTGCTAATAACTTATGCATCAAAATCACTAGTTAGAAGTACAGAATATAATGTTTCTTAAATTACCAAGTCTATTATTGTTCTATAGCAGATATCTTTCTTTCAGATAGTCCATAAATTAAATTGTTAATTAAGATAGATAGTGTGTGATGATGATGTAATATTTTAATATAGGGTCCATGGATTTCAATTGCTATTGTACTATGAGCATTATGCTTTTGAGCAATAGACCTTGCAAGAACAATAGCATTATGGTTTTGCAATTACTATTGGAACTTAGATGAGCTAATTAATGTCCCACATATAGTGCTTATATTATCATATAAACAGGTTAGCTAGTGTGAGAATATTATCTTGATTAGTGATGGCCAATTTTCACCCCCACTCAAATTCCTCCGTTTAAATGTAATTTGTAATTTACTTGAATTAGTAATGATTCTGAATTCAAACGATTTGAATGTGTGAACTAATTAGCTCAATTCGATAATTTGACTCAAAATCCGATGTAACTTTATCAATAAAAAATATATATTAAATATAAGAGTTAATTATTATTTTTTTTTTATAAAATGATTCAATATATTAAATCTCTTAATCTTTTAAAAATACAATAACTTCTTCTTAACGAATATTGTTAGGATTTTAGATCAAACAATATGTGATTGTTTGAAATATTACACCCTAAGTATCTAATTTAGAATACCTAGTATGCTGTCCCCAGCTAACATATATATAGGTTTACACTAGGGTTAAACCAGTTAATAGGCTCTTGCCCATAGGCCCACTACAAAGGTCCATTATCTATTAAGATTTATATTAAAACATATATTAGGGTTATTTAATATACCCAACAATCTCCTCCTATATTTTACATATAACACTTTTCAATAGAAAGATAATATAATGTTCAAAACAAAATATTGAATCATTATATCATAAAAAGATTCATTACTTAAAATATGAATTTTTTAAGCACACTATCAATTTTAAAAACAAACTAAATTGATGCAAATAAATTAAATATATTTGAATAATAAGTATATCAATATAGAGTTTTAGAATTTAACTAAACTCAATCAACATGGGCATTTTCACTTGCAAGTGAACTATTTATTCTACTAAAAGAAATATAATAGTCCCCCACAGTCAGTTAAAATGGACATTTTCACTTGTAAGTGAACTATTTATTCAACTGAAAGAGAATATAATAGTCCTCCACAGTCCAGAGCTACAGAGGAATTATTTATCAAGTAGATCATCCTCATTAGAAGTCCAATTCAACTCTGCTCCTTTATTTTCGTCATTTCCTGTAAGTTACCAAATATGAATTTCATATGAATTCAATTATTTGTATAACTCTTTAAAGTGTCTAGTTTATCCAAAAGAACTTAACACAATATCACAATGACTGAAAATAATAATATATTAATGTCAATTAAGCATCAATACCAACAATACATTAATGTCAATAATAGTATGCATCAATGTCAAAACCAATAAGCATCAATGTCAAGTTTCTTTATAAGAACAAGACCTAAACA